>JAVCKT010026642.1:0-18897 GCA_032273925.1 Rhynchotus rufescens | reverse complement strand
ACCTCCAGAGAAGGAGACTCCACAGCCTCCCTGGGCAGCCTGTGCCAGGGCTCTGTCACCCTCACAGGAAAGAAGTTTTTGTGCAAGTTCAGACAGACCTTCCTGAGCCCGTTTGTGCCCGTTGCTTTCTCATCGTATCACAGCTCTCTTAGCCTTTCCTAATAGGCAAGATGCTGCGGCCCCTCCGAGCATCTCTGTAGCTCGACACTGGCATCTCTCCAGAAGTTCCAAATCTGTCCAAATCTTGTACTGGGGAGCCCAGTAATTGGACACGGTGGATATTTAAAGGCAAAAATATTAGCATTTACCTTCATACCTATGTTCTTGAGTAATACAATACGTAGAGCTGAAATCAGTAAATATATTAGACATGCTTTTTTAAAAAGTATTTTAAAAATAAATACATACATCTGTAGATTCAGAGAGAAAATTAGGAGCCTTGCTTTGATGTCAGTACCAGCGCTTCTAGAGATGATAATTGTAGAGCCTATTTTGGGCGAGGGGATCAAAGGAATCTTGAAATTAAATATTAATGAAATGATGAGGTATCTAGGAAAAATTCTTCCTCCTCCCAAATCCAATGGTTGTCAGGTATTCTTTAGAGACTAAGAAAAGTTCCGATCACTGATGAATGGCTGCATTAAAAAAAAATAAAAAGGCTTGATTGATTCCGATGTTGCTTGTCTCCCTATGACCTAATTCTCCTTTCCTCTTTTTAAATTTAGATCTTACTGAGAATTGTATAATGTGCTAAGTATTGCAAATTGAGATCCAGAATAAATTTGTAGATGGACTAGTTATGCCTAAAAAAGAAAAAGGGAGAGTGGAGAGAAAAGTGCTGCTTATCTGCATGTTGATATGGCCTTGTTGATATAAACCTGCTTCCTCGTGCCTGCCTGAGCTTCTTCATATGCTGCCTTCATTCATCTCTGGCCACTCTGTTCTTTTCCATTTCACAATCTTGTGCTTTTTAATACCCTGTAATTTGGCAGTAAGTCACTCGGAGCAGAGGCTACAAACCTCTTTGGAAGCTGAACGTTGCTTGAGAAAATTACCGTGTTTGCTCATTTGGAGGAGGGAGGACTTGGGGGGGGGTCTGCTAATCAGAGAGCTACTTTGCAGAAAGAATGAGCTGTCTAAATCCAAAGCTAAGAAATGAAACACATATATCTGCTTAATGTGAAGTCTGAGCCCGCCTCTCTTGCCCCAGCCTGCCAAGCCGGTGGTGCTGCTGCGGGAACGCGGGTGACGCTGGCGCTCAAGGATGAACCCCAGGATGAGCAGCTGAGAATACTGCGGATGACGGATAGATGAGGCATGGGAGGGCCTTGGGGTGCATGTCAGGTGGATGGGATGAGCACTAGGACCAGACGGACGCTGCGGAGAGCAGAAGGAGCTGGGAAGGAAGGGCAGGGGGTGCTAGGGAATGGCCTCCCCAATAGCTGCCCGTGGCTGCAGTGCTGGCACGGCGGGCGAGAGCTGTAGGGGCATGTGCAGCTCTCTTGGGCTCTTGGGCTAGGGAGGCTCTGGGGAGGTATCCAGCTGCAATTTTCACACTTTCTGCTTTTATTTTTTATTTCTTTTTTTTTTTTTTTTTTTGCTTTTGCTCTTGTGAACCAGTCCTTTTTGCACTTAAGAGAGTCTTGGTTGCTTGCAAGTACCTCAGAGCAATAACTTGTTGCTCTCGGGTTCTCTGCATAGTGTTCAGCTGTCGGTGTTGCAGTTAGAACTGATGAAGAGGCTGTCAAACAAGGAAAAATCAAGCATAGAAACAGCATCCTTGCAGGGAATTTCAGATCCCAAGCATTTTTTTCCCAGGAGCAATCTGTAGCTGGAACCTCATTTCATGGGTTTGGCAGGAGCAGCACTGCTGTGTGGTGCTGCCCATCATCTGGATAGGGACAGCCGTGTCCTGTCATTAATTACGAGGCCTTCCCTGATGCCGTTTTCAAGAGAGCTCTACAGGTGTCTGGTATTATCCTATGGTGAAAGGCCTTGATAAATCTGATCAGAAGTAGTGCCCTTAATGAGGGGTTGATGCATTCTGTATTATGGAGCTATAGCATAACTGCTGATACCATTTTGCCAGCAGCTTGTTGTGTACTTTTTTTTTTTTTTTTTTTTTTTTTTTTAACTTCTGTTATGGTGCCTGCAAGTGGAAAGAATTACACAGCTAGTGATCTGCAATAAAGTTCAGGTCTTTCTTTCCTTCTTTAGAGAAATGAATTATAAATGTCCTTGTTGCTAAGCACTTGATAACTATTTAAGTGGGAGAACCTCTCAGAGATATACCTTAATAGCAGAATTAATGATGTTTGAGCTTAAGTCTGTTTGTTGAGACTTCATTAGCTTTTCAGCTGAGAAAGTGAGTGGGGGCAAATGCACTTGCAATACGGGAATTGTGCATTGGGGCACACCAGGAGACAAGCACAAGCCCTGTATAGCACTTTTTTTTTTCTCACCATAAATCTTGTTTTGTTTGTTTTCATGAGTTACACATATAAGATTTTTTTTTCTCTCAACTTCTAGTTTATTTCTGGGTTGGGGATTTTGTGTGTGTTGGGAATTTTGTGTGAATTTGTTTAAAGTCTGCAGATGTGTGTGTATGTATGTAGCCACAATATATGTAAGATTACGTTTCTTGAGGTTTCTGTAAAGTGTTGTGATAACAGAGAATCAAACCCCTGAACTGTTTTTACACAGGGGTGACTCCTTAGACAATACTGTTTAAGAATTATTTTGGTTTTTGTTTCAAATTTAAACACCAGAATGTGACTAGCTGGGAAGCTCGCTAACCATTTCCCTGCTTTGGTGAAGGGTAGACCCTCTATTAGGCTCTTTAATCTCTTAAAACAAACTCGGTCAGTCTTTTAGAACAAGCACTCTTATTAAAATCATAAGGGTGGAATAAAGAACTGTGTATTACAGCCCTGAATTTTATTTGTGAAAGAGCCCCCTTTTAATGAGAGTGGATTCTTGGTGCTAAGAGCCAAAAATCATGTTTCACTGTTTATTTTTTACTCTTTGGCTTGTCCTCAGACAATTTGTTTGTTGTGCTGGATCATCACGGGGTCTGTTAGATCATCTAATTGAAAAAAAAAAGAGAGAGAGTTTGTTGTCCTGGAACTTCTCCAGAAGTTGTTTGTTCCACAGCCAAGTCCCTCCTATGCTCTGACTCTGAGGTCATCTCCATAAGTCACGTTTATTATCTTTGATTTATTTTCTTCTTGCAGGCTTGGGTTCTAAAATGTTTTAATTAAAGATATGGCACAGAATATATTGGAAAAGAAACACAATGTAAATATCTCTCTAAGTGTAGTCACTTGGCTCTCAACCTGAGGTTGACTTTTATTCACGCTGTACTCCCAACAGGAACGCGCTGATTATTGTTGCTTGTGTTAGTTCTGTACTACTGAGCTATGGATATAGTACTGAAAGATAAGTAGTTTTAAAGATGTATCTGCTTTTGCTTGAGGGGGAAAAACAGCATAATAATTCCAAAATGGTTGCTTTATTTTTGTTTTTTATTTTCTTTTCCTTGTTTTCATGTCTGATTTTTCAGAAGCAGTAGTTGTTGAGGAGATATCTAACAACATGCTCCATCTAACAGCAGCAGCCCAGCATGGTATATTTTTGTCACTGTTCAGAACGTTCCAAGTTCTCTCTAAAGCAGCTTTCTTTCTTGAAAAGTGTATTTGAGGGGTGAAGCTGTCTGGTTTTCTTTTATTAAAAATCTTTCAAAGCATAACCTACCACTTAAAAATACACTGAGCTGCTTTTTAGGTTTTATATACTCGTTTCTGAGCATAAATTGTTCAGGAAACAGAAGTCTCACTGCTTTTTTTTTTTGTCTGAGATGGATAGATTTTTATGCCCCATAAATCAGAAAAGCGACTTTCGAAATGTTAGCTCCTATCTGCAGGTAATTACACATTCGGTGCAACCTTCTGAAACGCGTATCATCTGTGTCAGAAAGGAAAGCAGACTGCTGCTGACAGCTCCATCTCACGAGCATGAAAATTGAAAAGGGGAAGGGGGGGCAAGTTTATGTTATTGTTATGATGATTATCATTTCTCATCCAGTTCCATGAAATTGTACGCGTGGTTTCCTGCAAAACCGATGCTGCTGGAATTGACTGTCTCTGGGGATGGCAGGTACCGAAGAGGCCGCGAGTAAGAAAGTAAAACAGAAATGTGGAAGGAAGAGCTGAGGATTACAAGAAAAGAGAGGGAAATCTTCTGGAGAAAGATTCTACTAAATTTGAGTAAGGTAGTTTTGTATAAAATGGTAGATTAGATCTAACTATTGGAGAGCAAGTAAAGGAGCTCAGGGTAAAGAGGAAGGCCGGATGAAAGGGCCGGCGCCGAGACCCGCGGCGGCCCCGCGCTGCTGCCCTCGGCTCCTGCGGCCTCTCCATTCATCCCGTTCAAAGCAGAGCTTGGTTGTTCCTGCAGCAGGGTCGGGCTTCTCCAAACGTGCGGATGCTCACGTGGGAATATTTCGTATTTGGACGGCCGGGCCTGTCAGGAGCCGAGGATTAAAACCCACATGAAGCTGAACATCCAACAGGGAGCTCTGTGAGGCAATCTAATCACAGCTCTCCTGTTCTACATGGTAGCCGGCCTTGCTGAATTCCTGCTGCCTTTAAGATATATAATAACAAGAATAGCTTGATTCTAGGCTCTGAACCTTTTTTTCTTTTTTTCTGTAGAAAATATAGGTCCTTATTTTTTTGCCACCCTCTTTCCCCTAGAAAGGGCCATCGAAGAGTGAAGTAAACCTTGCACACTGAAGCAGCGTGACAAAATTCATGGTAATTGCATGTGGATCCCTGTAACTTGAAGATATTAATAGATACTGTTAGCTTGGAGAGTGACTAATGTCATGCTTGAAAGCTGTTCCTTCTGTGTTGTTAAAGATTTTGGTGCTCCTTAAAGGGGTATCTGTCTACTCCTTTGCAGGATTTTTGAGGATAGGCATGTGTGTGTGCTAAGTAGTTCAGGACAGTAGCTCAGGAAAAAGAACTCGGGTTTTGCAAGTTAGAATCAAAAGTGAAGAAACTGTCGTAAAGCACTCCGGAAAACAGAAAAACTGAAAGTACAAGAGGGAAGTAGAGCTGTGGAATGGTGATTTGAGTCTTACACAAAATTCTTATGCTTTCTTAGCATAAGAGAAATTATTTGATCCTGGTGAAAGCAAAAGCCCCAAGAACCCTTGGAAGTGGAAAGCACGCCTTGCACAAGCAGGCGGTTCAGCCACGGTGCTGGAAAAGGAAGTGCTTGTGTGGAGTGATCATTCAGAGAGAATTCAAACTTCGTTTTAACCAACATGAATGTGATTTATGATTTATGTATGAGAAGTGGCATAAGAGAGAAACGTGTAGTTCTGGCAAATATTTGAGTTGGTGCCAGAGATTAGAGGAGATATTGAGGACTGTGAATGAATTTACAGAGATTGCCAGTGGAATATCAGGATTGTGGAGTTCCACAGTCTTGATCCACCATCCAAATCCAAAGATCCATGATCTTGTGGATTCCCATAAATACAAGGGAAAGAAATATATCAGAAAATAATCAGGTGGAAAATACAAATTTGAGGAAAATGTTGTTTGTTTGACACAGCCAACATTTGAAGAGCGGATTTCAACAATTTCCTTGCTGGAAGTCTCCTCTCCTTTCGAGTATTTTCTAATACCTAATGTAGATTGCAGTGGAGGTACAATGAAGCAAATCTGAACTTTCATTGTGGTTTGATCAGAATCGAAATTATAATTAATCAAATGATAAATTTGCATTATTGTGAAAACTGAAGACCTTATGGCACTGATACATTTTGTTGAACAACTTTAGTGTATGACTTCAGGATTTTAAGCATAGTGCCACCCACAAAAAGGTTGCTCAAAACTTACTAGATGAAATTTTGAAAAGAATATTGCAAGAGGCTTTATCTGAAAATGTATTTCTAAAGATATAAAATACCTACAAGCCTGGATGTGCCCCATCTAATGGCTGCTGTCCCCTAGTTTCTCCTGGCCCTCTAGTTGCCATGATTTTAGAATTTTTGACATTTGCCTCTTATTTTAAAGTCAATCTGCAGCAGTTATTGCACAAATCATCTGCAAATATTAATCAATTTTCATGCAAATCTTCAGGTACCCAGATTTCTGTTATTCTTTTTTAGCTTCAAGATGATGTTTATCTGAAAAAGTTTGACTTGGGCATGTGTGCCTATTTTATAGAAATATATGCAAATTTTGAATATTGTTTTGTCTTATATTCAAGTGAAAGATTCACTTTTTAAAAGAAAAATATTTCAGCTGTGAACAAGCAAATTTTATAGACGTTGGATTCTAAGGTATATGCATTCCTCAAACTTCACAGAAACTCAGTGAAGGTAAATGCTGTGCTGTCATTACAGTGCTTTTGAGTCCGAGGTCAGGTTGATGGATGAGTTATCACTCCTTCTTTAAATGAATTCTCTTGAGCGTTGCTGAGGTCCCAGGAAAGATGGTAACTGTGGCTGCTGCCGTCTCAAAAATACCCTTCCAGATCTCCAGCCCACCGATGAATTCTTCTCAGGCAAAGCAGCACTGAGGTTTTTGGCGAGGCAAATAGTCCATCCAAATATTGTCAATTGCAGATATGGGCAATTATCCTGCCACATCACGGCAGCCCCGGGAAGACCATAAACAGAGCAAAAGGGACAGAGCAAATCTCCTAGAATTTGCAAATTCCAGAGCAGCTCAAAGAGTTGTTTTCAACAGCACTTTCTGGTGAGGTAATTTTGTAAACTCCGTTTTCATTTTAAGTTTCTTACTTCAAAATTTGCCAGATGATAATTTGTGAATTTACACAAACCTGCCCTGTGAGTGCAGTGCAGAAATCTTCCCTCAGACACAGTCCAGGCCTACAGAGAGAGCAAAGATGTTTTACATCTGTGCCCCATGCTCTGGGGTTCCCTGCTGGAGCAGGGGGTTGGACTAGGTGAGCTCTAGGAGTCCCTTCCAACTTTAACCATTCTGTGATACTGCTAGGATTTTCTTCTGATAGGGAGCAGAGATGAGGGACCTGAAATAAAGAGAAAAAAATGATCCTAAAAGTTTACAGAAAATTGCCATAGGAGGTAAATTCAAACCAAAAGAAATACTTTTTTTTTTCCATCTGCATCCAAACCAAGTGCAGCACAGCACAGAGAAGAAACTCACAGTGTCTCTGTAAGAAGAAGGGAGAAAAATGTTATCTGCTGCATCCTTTCTCTTTTTCATTAAGGGAAATTCAGTATGTATGTGATGCAGAATTAAAGAATGCGTATTTCTGATAAGGAGAATCTTCATCTATTGATTCAGCTGGATGCAAAACTGGGGCTTTAAAATAAATGGTCCTTTAAAATAAATAAATAAAAAGAAGCCAATATATTGCCATCAGTTCTCATAAGAAGTTTTATTCAAATTGTGCTCACCTTTAGTGATGGCAGAATTTGGGGAGAGAGGAATTACCTCATATGCTAAAAATTCAGGATGCCAGCTTTTGAAAAAATAATTCATTTTCACAGTTCCTGTAGTGATTAGATAGAGGGTAGTTAGCAACTGAACCCTTATTTTTTTGTCCTCCAATGGCTGCTTACACCTCTGTCACCGATGTAGTGATAGTTTCATGGGATTTGGGGGTGCGAGTTGTTTGCCCATATGGAATTTCTTATCAGCTGACGTCTGCAATTGGATAGCAATTGATTCAGCAGGTAGAAGAGCATGTTGAACAGCATGATTTTGAAGTTACTGCTCCTTTTTAAGAGAAGGAAAGCATTAACAAGCGTTAACATTAACTTATATTTTGTGGAAGAAGTGGATCCGTTAATGTCACTAAGAATGATGAGTCTTAAGCAGAAGCACTAAATGAAGTGCTCATCTAGCAGGGAGACTTGCTGATCTCCAGGTCTGCACCTTTACTTTCCTAGTTATTAACACATCACTAAGAATACACAAATCTTGGCTTGCTGCCAGAGTGTCTGTTGCTCAACTCTATTTCCTGCTAGTAACGGTTATTTCCATTTCACAGTGATTTCTGATCACTGGTTATTAGCCCTCCAGATGAACTCACCTTGAATCTCTTCATAGTCAATGAGGAGAAAAAGGCATTTCAAGGGAGTAATTAGAGATAATATAATAATTTTCTTAATTCTTAGGTTTTAAACATCTGCTTGCAAATGAGATACATTGCAGCTCACTTTTGATTTACAGTATTAGCATGACATCTGGTAACAAGCTCAGCTGTAGAAATCAGCATATAGCCAGATGAATCGCATTAGAAGAGTTTGGTCTTTTTCATTGCTGTTGGATAAAATTCTTCATGATGATAGAGTTTTATAATGCATATGAATTTAACCCTTAGTGGACAGAGCGTTTAGGCAGTATTAAGCATGATAGTAGCACATTTTCAGTGTGACCTATATCAGATTTTGCTCTCCTTACCAAGGATACAAATCTGCACAAGTGAGCAGATTCCAAGCATAGAGAAAATATTTAAATCTGATGACACAACAGTTTCATGTGCCAAGTTAAAAAATATATATATATTTATATAACCTATTTGGAGTAGAGTAGGCTCTAGCAATATTTGCATTATTTTGGTATCACTTGAATATAACTAAGAGAACACAGGTCTGTTTATCTTAAAAGCAATCCAAATGCTACCAGGAAAGTACTTTTTTGGTCAATGTGTGGAATGATGTTCTAGTTGTAATGGTTACTGCAACAAGCTGCTTTCATTGAACTTTACACCTTTTAAGACTTATGTCTTGGAATATGGTAACATAATTTTAAATAAATAAGTAAATAAATAGTGTCTCTATGTTTAATATGTATGTGCATATCTGTATTTAGGATTTGAACGTCTGTAAAGATTTGGGTTTTTTACATGTAACCTATTCATTAGACTCAGTTTGGCACATTTTGGCTATGTACTCAGGCCTGTACAGTAAATAGGAGACTATATAAAGAAGTGTGAGAAGTGTATATACATCTTTTGCAATCTTAGAGACAACATATGGGGATAAAAAAGTAAGACTTGGAAGTTTAGACACATTAGAATGATGGTTTTATCTTCTCCTGTGTGCTTATCTTCATGTAGAACATACAGAGAAAAAAATGTGTCTCTTTATAAAGTAGTAAATAATGGGGGAAAAAAAAAAAAGGTAAATTAGAGTAGGGAAGCAGTATGGGAAAGGAATGAGATAGGCATGAGGGGACTGCAAGGTTGTTCCTGAGAGGATAGTTTGTTGCCACAAGAGGAGGAAGGAGTTTCGCAGATGTGGGGACACTGGCACGCTCTGTCGCGTCCCCCTGGAGCGGCGCAGGGCTGCCCTGGGAGGAGCAGCAGCCCGGCAGGATGTCCTGGGAATGCAGCGAGAGGGACCTGTGCACCAGTGCGTCATGACTATTGGCTTGCAGAGTAGCAGGGACTGGGCTGCTGCTGCTTCTGGTGCCTGGAAACTGCCTCTTCCTTCTCGCTTGCTCCTCGCTTGTTGCACCTCACAACCACGCTGTTGCATTGGGTGAAACGGTTTGGATTATATTAAAAAGTTTCCTCTAGCTTTCTTGGACTGCCATGGAACGCAGCGGTTTGCCTTCAGTGGCTCCGATGAAACCAGCAGCTCTGGCCATGGCTGTGGTTGAACCCTGGTGGCCCTGCAGCACCCTGGCTTGCGTGCAGGGTGTCAGCAGTTGTGGCCCCAGCTGCCCCAACGGGCTGGGTACGGCTGTGCCCAGCATGCTGCCTGCCTGGCACTGCAGCTCCGGGCACCCAGCAGGCATTACAGATCCAACAGAGCTCCCTCCAACGTGGACTTTCCTCCCTTAGCATCTCCGTAGCTCTGCTCTGCACCTCTGCCGCGCTGCGATCGCTTCCTTGGAGCAGGGGTGGCCAAAGTCGATGGCGTTCTCTGTGCTTCTCATCAGTACGATGGTCACGTTTTTGCTGGGAATACTTTGGCTGGTATGTTCTGGGGCTCAGTTTGGTTTGGACTTCTTTTTTTTTCCCTTTTGTTGTTTTTGCTTTGGTCTGAGATATGTCTTGCTGACAGCTCGTGGTCATCCCCAGGTCATATATGCCCTGAAATTTAAAATTTAAACAAGAACTGCATGATGATATTCCCATATGGATGGGCTGAATTTTAAGTGCACAGATTATTCAAATTGGGCATTTGCTGAATTTTTGAGTATTCACTTTTGCAGCCTATATAAAATTGCTTGAAGTTAAATGATACAGGGCACATTCCTGTTACATGTGGTATGTGTTTTGCAGGTAAAATTCTCAAATATTTCTTAATACACAGGTGTCGTTTGCCAAATGTGGTATAAATATTACAATGAACCACAAGTATTTGACTTAATGCAAGTCATTTATGTGCACAGCCCGTACATCTGTATTTGTATCCTTCTAGTCACTTGCCTTCATAAACACAATATTACAGTTTGTATTTCTGGTAAATGTTTTGCAGGGCTAAGCTATAAATAGCTGGTTTTCCCTACAGCGGACAACATCCTAAGCAGCCTAAAAGCTTATAACATATTTGCCAATATAAATTTATAGTGGTCGTTTTTACTTAAATCAAGTGTCCTCAATCAATGTCCATGTAAAAGAACTGCATAAAAGATAGGCATAATGTACCTAATGATCCTTTATTAGCAGGCTATGATCATCTTTATTAGTGCTTGTAATTGCACTGACAGGCTTGCTGGCAGCTTCGCTTTTTGTGCTGTTGCCTCGAATTTAGAAAAGTAGTTCCTTAAGATTTGCATATTATAAAGAATAGGCTGCAAAGAAGGGGAAGAACGGTCTTGTCATTGTGTTTAGTGATGGGGGTGACAGATTGCTGCTGCTGGGTTTGAGCAGGAAGAAAGCTTGCAGATAGGAAAGTTTGAAACATTTAAATGTGTGAAGATTTTTTAAAGATTTTACATGTTGAACATAAAAAATAGGACTGAAATTTGTTATAAGTTGCTAAACGTTGAAAGCAACTAAAAGCTTTTCAAATTCGCATTTGTAGTGTGCTGAACAGTTGTTAACCCAGACGAATGGACTTCACTTTTGCAATTGCAATTTTTGCCGTTTTGCTCACCTCAAACACTACTATAATATTTTTACGTAACACTGCACTGCACCATGTGGATAAGAGCTAAGACTTAAGGAAGTTTCATGGCAGTAAGCTAGAATGATTCTCCTAAAATAAACAAATGGACCAGGCATAACTGTTGATCTAACTGATACTTTAAACCTATAGAAAATATTGCCAGATTTTAGGATGTTTTCTCATACTGTGTATTTTCATTTTAAAAATAAACATTTTCTTTCCCACGTAAGGAAAAAATAAATTCTTCAATAAATTAATTGTTGTTTTTAAGTGACTTGTTGCAAAACGCGCACAAATTCTCCATATCTTTTGCCCTTTTAACCTTCCTTTTCGTGCATACAGCAGATTCCTTGGTCATCTTCCATCCCAAGTGAAATGATTGTGATGGTAATTCCTGGGAGCTTTCATGCATATTCTTGATCCTTAGGATAAAATAAACGAGTACTGTCTCCAGAGAATCTATCCTATATTGCACAAATAGCCCAGTGGATGGTGGAGAGAAAAAAAAAAAAAAAAAAAAAAAGGTTGTTTTCTAGTAAAAAAAATAGGATCAGTAAATTATTTGGGCTTGAATTTCATTAGCTCATTCTAGAAAGGTTGCTTTAGAATACCTGTGTTAATTTTGAGATTTATTTCCCAGGAAATGGTCACCCTATGCTTTTAATTACTTTTTTCACTCTCCCACATATGTATGCAGATGGAATACTCATGAAATACCATCTTGCGAATAGCCTGTTTAGTCTTCCAGATACATCTCCTATTTTATCTCTCCAGAGAAATAAATAATTTCACGTCTTGAAATAAGAAAACTTTAATTGCAGCATAAGCATGGTTTTGGAAAGGGCCACTTTGGTTGTCAAATCATGTCTTTTCTATTACAAGCAAATATATGATGCTGTTTAATCTGAAAGTTCATCTGCTTTATGCACGCATACCATAAAATATCTATAACACACTGAAGATCTATACCATAAAAAGCCAAGCTGAACATGACTCAACAAGTACGTGTTGCAAGACGACGCAGAGGGTAAGAAACGATAGATGGATGAGGATAAAAGCACCATGTGGTTATTCAATAAGGTTGGATGTTTTATCTGGATCTGCCAGCCCAGACTTATGCAGTCTGGCATAGGAAAGCTAAGAAATACAGCAAATACTGTATTTCTGCAAGAAGGATTATTGATAGGGATCAGAGAGTGGGGCTACACACACGTCTTGGCAACATTATTCCTGGAGCCAGGTTTTACACATCACAGTGGGCAGCAAAATGTTGAGATCCCTAAACAGGGTTAGCAAGGGGATTTACTTGATGTTAAGCAATCCATACTTTGGGTACTGGGATTGCATTAATATACAATCACTAGAAAAATAGTTGCACATTTCTTTATTCATATATAGTTGTGAACAAGGATCATGCTTATTTGTCAACATGACATGTTGAGGGACATCGCTCACCCTCACTGACTACAGGCCTCTCAACTAAAGCTGAACTATGATTTTGAATGCCACCAGCTTAGCTGTGTAGACTTACTTTTTAAAAAATCTACTATTTGATGAGATACTTGAAACTTAATTTCTCAAGCAGAATGGTTAATCTGTGGGGAAAAAAAAAAAAAAAAAGGGAATTAAGTGTATTTCTTTACATGTTGAGAGAGAGAGACAACCCAAGCCCAGATCCAGGATAGACCAGGTGTGTTTGCGGTAGGCGTGGACTGGACCTGGCCCAGCAGGACAGAGCCCAATAAGTGGCCGTGCTGTGACCGGGCACGTGTGGCCGAGGCTGGAGTCCAGTGACTGTCCCCACTCGTGCCCCAACCTTCAGTGAGGGGTCATCCTTCAAGGTCATCCTGAGCATTAAGTGTTAAATGCAGAATTCTGTGTGATGCGCAGAATTCTTTATAAAATGAGGATGAATGGTTTGGCTCTAGCACTGCAGCTGTGCAAGATGTTGGTCAATATGTTTCAGAGAATCTGGGGCATGTCTCGTGTATGGATTTTTTTTTGCCTGTTTTTAAATTAGCAGCTCTAGCTGTAATTCTGGTTGAGCTAAGATGAATTCTCTTCTAAATCAGGAAGATATCAGCATATTGGCATACGTTGCTTAGTTGCATTTAAAGCTCTGTAATCCTGACCAACTCCTCTCCTGTACTACTGGCTAGAGCTAATTGTGCTCAAAATGTGAATGTTTTGCTTTGGTCATTAGGCTTAAGAAGTGGTGGGGAGAAGTTTCCTCTTTGGAGGGCCCAGCTAAGTGAAACTTCCCACCTAGTTGGGATCCTGACATGAACATGTCTCCTATTTTGCTAGCAGTGTAGCATACCCTGCGAGAGAGGCTCACCAATTCCTTAAATGAGAACTTGTCCTTTTGCTCATTGCCAGGGCTTCTGGGTCACTTAGTTTAACGGTATTATTTGATTGTAATATGTGACAATATATAAACCGCATGAGGCTACTTAGTCTATTAAATGTTATTAGACCCTTGCTGGATTTCTTTTATTTTCATTCATCAACTTCTGCCTCCAGTACCAACAGATGGAAGTGTGTGCGGCGCTGCCACGCGAGTCTGTCTTCATAGCAAGTGGTCTCTAGCTTGCAAAGACAAGTAATAAGCCTGGGAATTATCCTACTAGTTAGTATATAAATTCAAACTGGGATGGCCAAAGCAGAAATCCTTCTTGCCCTCTCTCATATTGCAGGGCGTGGATGAGGAATAACTAGCTTGAATGGGAGAGGATTGTCCTCTTTCTTTAACAAGATCAGAGTGCAAATCTGCTTTTCACCTGAGGCTTTGCAGTGCTGGCTTCAAAAAAAAAAATGCCTGATCTGCTGGAGCGCTTCTTGGAACTAATCCTCTGCTTCACAGACGCTTTCTCAAGGTGAAAGTCTGCTATCCTCATCTTTGTGGGTAGCTTATCTGCACTTTATCTCTGGAAAACCTCTGTTGTTTCCATTCTTACCCTACTCCTCTAACTCCACACTCATCCACCACGTAGCTCCATCTGTCTACTCCCTTTGACTAAGGGCAGTGCCCCTTAGAGACACAGGGGATGTGTCTTGAGGGAGAGGAGGAAAAGATGGGTCCGCTGCTCTCTCAGGTGAGTTACCTGCTCTTGTTGCCAAGTTTGGCACAGGAATGAGGATGCTAAAACCAGGGCATGGAGCTGAGGAACTGCTCAGAGCTCTGTTGTGTCCTGCATCAGTGGGCTTGACCCTAGTGCATGGACATGGAGTTGGTTAGGTGCAGGACTGCACTGGCTGTGGAAATGCGTCCCTTGACTTCGGTGGCTCCTCTCCCCTGCTTCCTTTTCCAGTTGAGTATCTCCCCTCAAAGCTCTATCAGGAGCCCTCTGAGGTCATGGATTTCAATACAAAAGGACAAAGATTGGATTGCTCAGGATGACACTCACAATACACACTCTAACACTGCATTTGTTAGATCTGTAGC
The DNA here is from genome assembly GCA_032273925.1 of Rhynchotus rufescens. NCBI lineage: Eukaryota > Metazoa > Chordata > Aves > Tinamiformes > Tinamidae > Rhynchotus > Rhynchotus rufescens. Next base: position 4,324 of record JAVCKT010026642.1, on the reverse strand, counting down.
CAGTATTTTCGATATGATTGGAGACATAATTTTATTGGTTCCAGGTTCATCTATCTTATGAAAATCCAAACGTATCTTTCTGGAGAGTGCATACACTGGTGTTAATGTTTGATATCTACAGGGGAAAAAAAATGCCAAAAAACTATTACCAGAGAAAAAGAATTCTGTTTAACCATGTTTCTTGAATGCATACACAAATATGGATTTGCTTTTCATTTTTCATAGCCTGCTTTCACCATGAAGTAGCTAGTAGAAAGAGTTGTGTATCCTGATGTGCAAAAACATGAGCAAGAGAATTCAGTTAGACAGAAACAGCAGCTCTGGTCACGTCAGTGTTACCCAGCTGGCGCAGTGTTCATGCTCAGTGACAGCATGAAGTCAAGACCCTTGTGAAGAGGAAGGCAGAAAGCAGCAAGCAGAAAAAATCCCTTCTCCACTTGCTTAACTTACCCTTAAGTTTCCATCTGCATCTCTTTCTGCGTTTGCTCTTTCTTTGAGAACCAGACCCAAAGCCACAGGAGGTGCTATGCAAAAGGGAGATGGTCTCCAAAGTGTCTGCAGGTTATTGCAGAGCCCCCTCAAGCAGGTTATTGCAGAGCCCCCTCAAGCCTGCATTGTGGCTGCAAGGAGCAGCAGCGTCTCTTGAGAGGTATCTGCAGGTTCTCCCTGGTAGTTCTCACTAGGTTTTTATGTCTTCTATTTGAGGACATTTTACCTCAAACATGAGCAAGAGAAACAAGTCTGTGACTTTGGGGCAGGAGTGGCCATCCAGTAATGACTGATTCCCTGAATTTAGCTTCATCTGGGCCGTCAGTTTTCCTCTGTTCAAATACACAAATGTAGCCTCCGCAGAAGTGACTGACCCAGGCCAACCAACACTGCAACTGAGGCTTAGGAAGAGTGAGTACTGAAGTGAGTAACTGCAAGAGAAAACAAAAAATAAAGGTGTATCTGGTTTTCCACCAGGAGGATTTTGCTTCCTTGCCCCATTTCACAATGTGACACCATCGTGCTTGAGCAGAAGGTAGAAGCTTGATTTTATTTTCATACATACCTGTTCAGTATGCATTTTCTTTATGTAGATTTATACGTATGTAAAAGTTTGCACATATATTGCCTGGTCTGATGGGGCAGAAGCAGTGTGAATTACCCCATTTTCAGGAGGACCAGGAACTCGAGGAGGATGCCGTGAGAAGAGAAGGGAGGAACAGGAAGGATCGCGTTTTCCCTTCCCCAGGCTTTTATTTTAATCCACGTGTATGATTTGTACTAGCAGCTTGTTTGGTAAAGCGATACTGTGGAAACCATTTATAGGGAGGGGTTGTATTGTGTTTGTATTACGCTCACGGTTGGGGTGTCTCTGGGCACAGAGACATTCATTCATGTGGGAGCCGTGATTTCTTTCTGGACGCAAAAAAAAAAAAGAAAAAAACTGCGATGAAAGTTGAGTGAAAGAGAGTGAAAGTGTTGTGTTTCCTGGCAGTTCTAGGACTTTGTAGTTTCAGATGTGTCCTGGGTGAGATATGCTGCCCTTTGGAAGAGCAAAGTGGGGAGGGCTGGGAAGGTAATTACAGCCTGAAGTTTTTTTTTTCCTGGGCACAGGTTGCTCACGGCTGTCACTTTTGAACTGGTTGATCTTTTCTCAGGAGGAAGAGACCCAAAAGGGTCATGGGGTTTGTGAGGGGGAGAGAGGAAATGAGGAACACTTTCTCTCCCTGGAGAAAGGTAAAAGCAGGATATACCAGGATCCTGTTAAATGCTATTTAGCGGCACTGAGCCTTTTCTTTCATCAAAGCTACTAACAAATCTACACTGAAAAAAAAAGTCCAAAAGTTAGTACATATGGGGGCAAAACTGCTAAGGAGAGGAGGGGAAAAAGTAAGACACATTTAGCTCCTTGGGCCATCTGACACTAGCCAGATTTGGGACCTAGTTCTTTATCTGAGATATTTAAATAGGAAATAAATCTGGCTCCACACATCTTGTGCATCATAAATTATGGCTTCTAACACTGAAGCATTATGAAAATACAGACCTAGCTAGTGATTTCTAGCGGAGCCCCATCAGTTTGGAGCCTGCATTGGACTGTGGCACAGAGCAAGTATGACTGTTTTTCACCAAAGCTTTTCATTTTGCATCCCAGGCCTGCAAGCCTCAAAAACCAGCAGTTATCCTCAGTTGTGCATCTAAAACTACCTACGTTAGAGTAGGTGCCTGTCCCTCCAAGCAGGAGAATGTAAATAGGAAAAAAAAAGAAAAAAAAGGCAGGGTATCCTCAAAAAATACAGTTCAATAACACTAAAAAAGTGCATGGTTAGTGCTGGCAGATCCTGTCAGTTTTCATTTTTAGTCCCTCTTTATTCCGTCTTTATAAGGAAGAAAACAAAACAGCTTTCAAATTTGAGATCAAGCAGTACCACAAAAAGATGTATCCGGTACCTGAATTCAGTAGAATCTCCTGATTTTTGTTTCCTTTTTTATTTTATTTTTTTTCTTTTAAGGAGCTGAATTATTGCTACTTACTGCAAAAATCCACATACGATATTGCACTGAAAGGTAAAGCACTACATGTTTCTCTTCTGCATCCTCCCATTTTCACCGATTTACAGTGTGCTTTCAAAGGAGACAGTGCAAGTTCCTCTTCCTTCATTTTAGATCCAGCACTTCCTGCCTAAATGAGAGAGCAATTCAAAAAAGCCTAAATCCCTCTGTAACATCTATATATCTTTTGCTTATGTATGCCCTTAGAGCTTAGCCTTTTTAGATAAAAAACATTTTTTGTTTTATTGAAATAAGTGCTAAATCTCTCATCGATCTTGGTCAGATCAAGATTAGGAGAAGTAGCTTTCAAAATATGATTACTAATCACTCTTAAAAAATCTGCCTGGACTGTTGGGAACTGGATGAGTAATTATATTTGCACATAAAGGGGGAATATTTTGAGACTTTAGAGATTCTCTGTCCATCCTTTTTGGTGCTTTAGTGAATCTGGAACCACATTTGAAGAGTGGATATTGTTACAGTCTATACAGTGAAGCAAAGATTTCAGAAAAATCCAGGTGCCCTGTTATTGTACTTGCACTGGCACTGAGCTACCAGTTTGCAAGGTGAGGGCCGATTTGCATCAAGGAGAAATACCTATAATTTTGCCTAGTTTACTGTTTCATTTTGAGACCTAAAAATATAGAAAAATGAAACAAGTGCAGCTTCTTGTCTGTAAAGTTTTGTTTGGGTGGGGACTATCAGCATCATCTACCTTATCGTGTTCGGATTAAATAATCCTGCAGGCTACTGGACTTCATTTTCCCGTTCAGCTGATGCAGTTTGGAATATTCGAAAGAAAAATGCAAGGGAAAATCCCCTACCTATGTGCTGCTGTGACAATCCGTGGAGAAAGCTCACGTGTGCATGCGTGTGTATTGTCATGATGTGTGTGTGTTGTACACATGGCATGTATGTAGCACGCTGTATAGCACGTATGTATGTGTGCATGTGGAAGGATGTCTGTGTATTTTGAAATATTCCTGCCTGTGGGCAGCGTGGTTGGCGGAACCTGGGCAGGCTGAAGGTGACGCTCCTGTCCTAGCGGGACTAGGACGTTCCCGCTCCTCTCCGCGGAGCAGGCACGGGCATCCCCATGGGTTGGTGGTGGCCAGTTTGGGATTTCTGACCCAAACGTGCCAGCGTCCCTATGCCACGTGTTGCTCCGGTAGCAGCTGTGCTTTTCTGTGCGCGCCGATCCGTCTGGGAAAGGCACACCAGGCAGTGACCGCTGTGCCGGTGCTCGCGGGGCAGAATTCCCCTCTCGGGGCCAAGGCCGAGGGCCACGAGCGCCATTTCCTGCCGGGACGACCCGCGTCCCCGGGATCGGGGGGCCAGAGCGCCAAGGGCACAAGGCAAAGCCAGCTCCAGGTTTTTGCAGCGGCCACGATCCCGGGGCGGTCTGTGGGGCCGGTGCCCCCTTCGTGGGGGCAGCTGGACCCCCGTGTGCGCTGGGGGCCGCGCGGGCCCGGCCTCGCGGGCTCCCCGAGGGCCCAGGTGGATCCAGCTTTTACCTTCCTCCGTGCTGCGGGCGCCAGCGCTGTCGGGCTCCCTAGTTTGACTGTTTCCTGGTCTCGCAGAGAGAGGCAGTGCTGAGTTAGAAAGACAAAAATAGACCTTTACAGAGAAATATAGGGATTGTGTGTGTGCAGTGGGGAGGGAGAGAGGAGAGCGGCGTTCGGCTGGTTTCCAGGAGGAGCCCTTCGCTCGCGCTCCCCGTTGCATGTTAGACATTTTTGTACAGCTTTTTCCCCCCACCCCCACCCAGCCAGGGAACCATTAC
>JAVCKT010026641.1:0-31284 GCA_032273925.1 Rhynchotus rufescens | reverse complement strand
CCGCCGCCGCCGCCGCCGCCGCCGCACCGGGGCGGGCCCGCGCGGGACACGCCCACGCGCGCGGAGGGCCGCGGGCACGCGCACACGCACCCCGGCATAGGCGCGGGCACGCGCGCACCCTCCCCACGTAGGAGCTCGCACGCGCGTGCACACACACGCATACGCGTGCATTCGCGTGCGCAAAGAGTCGCGTGCATGCACAGCTGCACACGCATGCACAGGCACATGCACACGCATGCACACACAGGGACAAAGGTGCACGCACCCACAGGCACACATGCACGCATATGCATGCACATACAGACATCAATGCACACACAAAGACACGCACACATATACACATGACTGTCACGTGCATCTTCTTTACATATGCACACATAGACATGCATGCACACACACATACAAGAAAACAGGCACATGCTTTTACATTTACATACGCATGAACTTGTGCATGTGTGCATCTGTGTGTGTTGCCTGTGGCGGGGGGTCTGTGAGTGCATGTAGGGGTTGTGTGTGTGTGACACATGGGCAACCTTCACATGCACAGATGCACACGCACAACTGCACATGTGTACTCACACACACACACACAAGCACACACAGGCACACACCCCCTCCTCTACCATGTGCATCCTCTCCGCATGCACACAGACATGCATGTGTGCTCACACTCACACACCCCCTCACATGTTCACACGCACACACACTTGCACACTTATCTCACGGATTTGGCACAGCCACGCATAGATGTTTGTGCAAACACACATATGCACACACACACACGCACATGTACACACATGCACGTGCACACTCCTGCACACACAAACACACACACGCATGTACCCACGCAGGCACACACACATGTGCACATGCACACGCCACGCGCTCAGCCCTGCTCAGCGGTGCCCATCTGCCACCTGCCGGCTCCGCGGGAATCCCGCTCCTGCTCCGCTCAGCAGCGGTGCCTGCAGCTGGGCCAGACCCACGCGGCCACAGCCAAGTTTCTGGCTTTCATTTTGCGAGAGCTTTTATCTTGCAAAGCTCCCGGTCTGCTCCTAAAAACGCACTGCTACCGAGCGGCTTCTTCTGGGGCTGAGCCCAGCTGCCCTCTGCTTCTGTGTGGGACTGCTGTCCCCCGCATGAGGGGATGGCCAAGCTGCTCTTCCTTCAGCGTGGTTGGAGCTGGGAAAGACCTCTCCAAGAGCGGAGAGGTCTCCACAGCACTGTGTGTGGACCCACATTAGCTCCCACTCAGCCAGTACCTGGTCTGCAGCAGTGCTGCCTCCTGCCAGGAGGACCTCATGGCTTCGTGCCTCAGAGGAAGCTTGGAGAAGTTGGGAATGTAATGGACTCGCTGAGGCTGCACGGCAGCCTGGGCTCGCTCCTTATGGCCACCAATCCACCAAAGATGCCCTTGTTCACGGGCAATGGAGAAGGGTAAATTCCAGCCACATCCCTCCCTCCCGACTGTGTCCTGTTACGTCTGGGACTCTTCCTCCTGGTCCTGCTTGGACTAGGTGGGCCAGGTCCTGTCCAGAGCCACTGTGCTCTTCTGGGTACGTCTTGGAGCAGAGTAGCTGTCCTCTCCTCCTCCCCGGACAGAGCCATCGGGCCTGAAGCCACCCCTTCCACCTACTGCTTGCTGGATGCCTGGGCTGCAGCAAAGATGGAGAAGCGACCCCATGTTCTGTGCCAGCCAATGCCACCAATACCAGTAAAACCCCTCATTTAAAGAAGTTCCCTCCCCAGGCTTGGGTGAGCTGGCAAGGAGCCTTGGACACTGGCTCTCTGGCCAGGGCAGCAGGGGAAGGAGGGAACAGAGTGATCCATATGGACACATAGCAGGAAGACTTTAATGACCCATTTAGCTCTTACAAGACTTTGCTAACTCAGTATTGTCTTGGCTTGTTACCAATATCCTGCAGTCCTGGTCCAAGAGTCCTTCCTTTGTTGGACAGAAAACTCACCCTCTCTTGCGTTGGGACAGAGCCCAAGCAGAGAAGGGTAGCCTCAAAGGTAGAGAGGGGTAGAAGCATGACATTTCTCCAGTAGTCCCCATGCAGGCACCAGAAAGGGGCCGATGCACATTTGGCAGCATTGGAAGTTCACAGGCAAGTGATGGAGCTAGTCTCCTGGGAGGTGGCTTTGCTGAGCCCTTGAGTGGTGGGTGATGACATGGCCAAGGTGTCCTGTTGGGCAGAGCAGGTTTCCATGCCTTGAAGGTTTTCGCTTTCCTTTTGCAGCTCCACGGCTGCTTTCTCCAGTTCTGTCATCTGCAGCTGCCTGCTGGCTGCCATCTCATCCCTGGTCACTTCTACAAAGGATGGGTCACGGACCAGAGATGCGAAGCCTCTGGAAATCAAAACCTGGAGCATTAAGAGGAGGATGGAGTCACAATTCCTAGTGTGCTCAGTCTGTAGCAAAGTGCCCCTTCCTGCAGGCAGCCCATTCCCTCTACTTTTGCTTTTGTCCCCTTTGTGCTGGCACGTAAGTGCTGTTCAACCTCATGGCTAAGCTTTGCCCTCCGCACCCCTACTTGGTGGAGTAGCCCCTCGCCGCCCTCCTCCTCCTCGTTCATCCCTGGCAGCCCTTCCTCACTCTCTACCAGGCTCCTGCCCTGCCTTACCTCCTTGATGACCCCCGGGTGATTGCTGGGGTGGCAGTTGCGTTTATGTCATTGCTTTCATCCTGCTGGCACAGCGAGGTGGACATCGCTGTCTCCACAGAGCCATTCTCCCCAGGCAGCTGTGTGACAGGAGCACAAAGTGCCCCCTGGGCTTGGGCAACGCTCAAGTGGAAGCTCTGTCTTGTTAATATGGGGACAGCAGGTACTGTTTGCCCAGACTGGACACACTCCCAGTCTTCTCTGCCCAGCAATGGAGCCACCAGAATCACGGGGGCAGAGGGAGCAGGGCACCAGCCTAGACTCACCAGTCTGCTTAAGCACTGAGACAGGAAATCTGTTTGGAGCCCCAGGATGCGGAGTGGTGATGCAGAGAGGACACCGGAGCTCTACACTCCAGCCAAGAGGGATGAGAGCTAGAGAGGGACTCCCTGCCCTGAGCAAGGGCCGGGCAACCCTCGGTGTATAACCAGGGGCAGGGACATGGCTCAGCCTTCCCACAGCCACTGTCAGGGTCTTGATGGTGTTTCAGTGAATCTGCCGGTTGGCCTTTGCCAATCTGCCAATCTTTGAATCTGCAGTGTTGGCCTTTCCTAGGCAGGTTCAGTCCACATCCCCCACGGTGCTGCCTCTGGAAACATGTGGTCCCCTTTACCTCCTGGGGTGGAACATGCAGCCCTGATGATGGGCAGCCCCCCAAAGTGGCCACTCGCCTCCTGCTCAGCCTCTGCTGCAGCCTCTCCATGGGGAAGGTGTGGTTATGCTCTAGGGGAGGGAAAAGGGGGAGTCAGGTGGGAGCAAGAGCAAGGATTACCACTGCCACCCCAGAGGTTATCAACTGGGCAAGGCTTAACTAGACTGGGGGAAAGAAGAGGTTCAGGGGTAGGAGGACAGAGCAAGATCCCCTCCTGCCCATTCCCCATGCCTGCTCCTCACACGGGGCAAAGGTGGAGCAATCATTCCTGCCTGTGGAAATGAACATGGCCTTATGGCTTTGCTAGCTTGGGGGCATCAGTCCTCCCACAACCTGAGGCATCTGGCTGCCCACTCTATCATTCTCAAGAGCAGAAATGCAGGGGAGAGGTGAGGAATTTATCTGCAAACTATTGGGGACTATATGTCTTTTTTTTTCTTTCTGCACAGGAGCCAGTCCCTTCCTGGTGCTCTGACTCCCAGGAACTGGTGCAAAACTTCTCCAGGATATGAGCAATGCTGAGACTCACTCAGGGATGGAGATAGGCAAGGCTGCCTGGGTGATGTCGGTGTCTTCTGTCCAAGCAATTCATCCGTATATGTCACCCTGGCAGGGACAGGGAACGGGATCAGTGTGAGGAAGGCAGCCCTCCGTTTTCAACCCAAGGGGACATCGGTTAGGGGATAGACCAGGAGGAGTGCCTGGGTTGGATGAGCATGGTAAAGCAAGAAGTACGAAAAATTATATTCTCTTACTTTTGTGACCCTGGAGCTCTATTGTTTACCTAGATCCTAATGCCACCAAGATGAAGGAAAATAGACAAAGGAAGGGAAGAGCACTTAGGGGAATTGCACACAAACATATGTGAAGACATCTGAGTCCTGAGGATGTCTCTGTGAGTCTCAGAATGAAGCTGGGATTGGAGACCTTCACTGCCTACTTCTCTGGATCCTTTTTTAAGCTCTGAGAGCTGAATTTCTTCCCAAAGGACTCGTGTCCATGGAGTCACTTCCAAGCTATTGTCCAGCTTTCGATTACTCCCTGCAGAGTCAAACTTGCCTCATAACTGGAATCAGTCACTTCTCCAGATCTTACCTGGGCAAGACCAGCACACAACCCACCACTGGCACAGCCTCACCGTGACCTGGGTGAGGCACAGCATCTTGCTCACCAAGTTCAAACGAGGCTTACCGACGCTTACCCTTCCAGTGAGTTGTTGTTGTTGGCGTTGTTGACATTAGTGTTGCCTTCATGGGGGAAGTCGTCGAGAAAAACAGGGGAGTCGAGGTCTTCGCTGCCCACCTCAGTGAACTGCAGGGGCCTCTGACTGGCCACATGGGGCTGGAGGGGACTGCTCTGCTCCAGGAAATTGTCAACCTGGCCGAACAGGCCACCCGTCCTCTGCAAATGACAAAGAGCATATATATATATATATATATTTAGAATTATTTAGAATATATATATATATATATATATATAAAAGAGCAAGCGTGGAACTCTGGGCTGCTCTGCAGTGAGGAATGAGGCCATTTTCATGGAAAATAAAAGAAACATCTGGATGCCCATTCCTTCTGATAACCTCTCTGCCAGGGCCTTGTGCACTGTATGGTGTCGAGAGCTTCTCTATCCAGGTGGAGACAGTGAGGCGCTGAGTTGTGAATGATGAACCTTGTATCACAACAGCAGTGCTGGGATGAGAGCCTCCAGCATGTATGTGATGGCAAACTCAGCCATCTCTGAAGGACACTAAACTTTTGAGATCTTTGGACACTGAAAGAGCCTGTGACAGGACAGTGCCTCAGGCTGTCTCACAGACTTTTCAGGAATAGGGAGGGAATCCATCTCCATTGTGGCAGTGGTGACACGTGAACTGTCCTGTCTCAGATGTGGGTCGGCATCCAGCATATTCATGCCAAACATAAGCAGAATCATTTTTACAGAGGCAGGAGGATGATTGTCTGGTGGAATAATACAGCGATTAAACCAGAGCATCCTCTTGCCTACATAGGGGATGGAAGCACTGACCTGGTATTTGTGGCTCATGCTGTCTTTTATGATCAGGTTCACTCACATGGACTGTGTTCCATTTCCTGGTAGCCTCACGCTGGTGGACCACCAACACTTGGAAGTGGGGGATGAACAGGACTAAGTACCCTTCAACCCTGTTGTCCTGAGGCTCAGCTCACCCTGTAAATCCCTTCTTCCATGGCAGCCTCAACCATCGCTCGCTCTAGCTCCTCCTCAGCTGTCAGGTCCCCAGAGATGGTCCGATGAATTTCAGGGGCAGTTTCTTCTTCAATGCTCCTGAGCCCAGCCTGGTAGGGACAAGGAGACAGGGTTGGATATGGCCTGACCTCACAGTCTTTCTCTCTTTGGACTTGGAGGAAGGATACGCAAAGAACCCCATTCTCTTGATTCCCAAACCATACTGCCATGACAGATCCCTTACCAAGGACAAGCCACGCATTACCCTACACCATCTGTATTTGGTGAAGCAGCTTCTGGGCAAATGCAGCTCCGCTGAGGGGTTTGCTAAGAACAGCCTGAAGAAAGGCCATAGTGGTAGCTATGTCTTTTTCCCTACTCTGGGGGTATCTGAACTGTCATCCTGACTCAGTTGCCCACTCTGCAGTCTTCAGCCCTCATCCTTTATTACTACATGTGATTTCCTCCCTACAGGTAGGTCAGTAGAATCTGGGGACATCTCTGTATCTTTGGCTGAACACAAAAGATTCTCCTTTCCCATTCCACCCTAGCAGCATCCTTCAGAGCTGCCTGTGCAGGTTTCTCTGATGCTACAGCAGTCAGATGCACATGAACTCTATCCTACTGTTGTTGTCAGTTCACTGTCAAGGTGAGGAAACGGAAAAGGATCTCTCATCGAAGAAGGGTTAGTGGGAAAGAAAAGGATAAGCGCAGTTCAGTCTAAGCATTGGTCTGAAGTAAGAATTTGCAGGTCTTAAAACCACATCATGAGACATCATAATCTTCTCTAGGGCAGAAGTCAGCAGAAGAGGAGCCAGAAAACTTATCTGCTTCAGGAGTCATCTATCTTCTGCGGACTAATGTCAACTTAACCTGGAGGAACACTCATGACAAGTTCAGCATTGCTTGAATTGGCCTTCTCATTTTCATTCAGAGTCTAAGAGACAAAGATGCCTTCCCCCATCTCTGCCCTGTCTCTCTATGTCCTCCTGGACTCTCCTGAGCAGGGGAAAGCCCCCTTCCCTATTTGCAGAACTCCCCACCATGCCCTGTAGAGCCCCAGGCACCATTTGCTCCCAGGATGAGTCACCCCCTCCACCATTACTCCAGAATTCTCAACCTGGATCTCCACAGGATTCTTCTTGGGTCGGTAACCGTAATACTCCTCCTGGCGCTTCATGAACTTCCTGAAATGCTCTTGGATGAGGAATGTGGCATAGAATTTACCCACTGTCACCTCGTCATCTGGAGGGGAGAAAGCCAACCTGGCAACATTGTCTAACAGTCTGAAGAGTCTGGAAGAGCCAAGACCCCAATAAGGGGTTCAGCCCTTCTGGGAAGTACCACCAGAAAACCCACCTCCAATAGGTGGGATGACCTGGTCCAAAAGCTTCATACTTGTTCGCTTCCAGATTTTCTTGATAATGGTTCTGAGCTCCTCGTTGGCCTGCTCAAAGTTACCTGTGAGGAAATGGAAGAGATGGAGTAATTTTCCCCACAAAATCATGGACATGAACAAAGCCAAAGCCCGTGAAAACTTATCCGGGCTCGTGCAGGGTGTAATGGCTCCCTCCCAGAGTCCCTGCCCAGGAAAAATTAGCTTTCTAAGGATGGATCTTTGATTTGAAATGTCGTTAACTATAGGGTGCATCCTAGCAAACAGCAAGTGGATAGAACGTTGCTGCCAACTTCTCCTTCTCTGTCTGATGGTCAACAGCATATCTCTACCTCCTCGTAAGTGTTCTCCTTGGCCTCATAATTTCTGCTGGCTTGCAATCACAGGCTGTCCCAGAGCTGTTGCTCCAGAATTTCCTGTGCTCCTCCCAGCGCTTTCTGCATTTTCTGACAGCTGTGTTTCCCAATGTCCTTTCCCACCCCAGCAAAAAGGGAAAGTCTGATGGGTCCATCTGGCCCGTCAGACCCAGATGGATCCCCACTCATGTCCATCTGCCCCAGCCCTGCTGCAGAGTTCATGTATGATTGCTGTCAATCTCAGAACCATGAGAACAAGTCAGTCTGGTGCATTCCCAAAATATGGCTTTGCAAACTCCACTCCTGGCAAGGAAGGGGGTGAGAGCAATTCTTCCCTAAGCAAAGGGGATCTCCCTAGCTCCATCCATCTCAGTATGAGATACCCCGGGAGATGCAAATAGATAGATATATAGGGAAATGCAAATCTGGAGCAGGCAGCACTGTGGTGGATGTGAAGGATGATCAGACTACACTTAGTGTGGGGATGGAGTCTTCCAGCAGTGCACCATGTCTGGGATGGGAAATGGGTCAGAATTGCTCCTGAGCTGTTCAGCTTGAAGTTATATAGCTGGGGTGGTACTGTTTTTTTCTGGGGGGATGCAGCACATGTACAATTTTAAAGCATCCTCCAGGCTTGTCCTGAGCAGCCCCATGTATGTGCTTATTGTTCTTGATTCAGAGAAATAATAGTATGAAGCTGAGGGTGGGGGTATTTTGCATAGAGGGTAGAGCCCATCAGGGAAGAAACTCTGTGGTTCTTGACAGAAAATGTGTAACTAGCACCCCACATGACAGGAAGAAGGTCCCCCTGGTATCCTGACCAAGCAAAAGAGGCAAACAAAAGCATCCCTCACCTTCTGTCTTGATCTTGAGGGCTGTCCTCACCAGTGCAAAGAGGGTTGCGTTGAAGGTGACAGTGCCATCGCTGTTCAGGGGCATGTTCATGCACACCAGCCGCTGCACAACAAATCAGCAACCATGTCCCCACTTGGCTGGAGCACGCTGGCACCTCCGTGCAGACACACAGTCTGCTTTGGCAGGAGGGCAGCTACAGGCCCTTACGTGAGTATGAGAGACTGTACACCGACTGAAACATCTCACTTTGAGCTGTGGACCAAGAAGCCCTCCCAGCTATGGCTAATACAGTCAGCCCAGGTGGACTCTGCACAGTTGCTTGGCATTATGCAGGCCAGAGAGAGGGAGACCACTCATCCTAATCAGCTAAACCACACTAAGCTGGAGGAGGCTTTGAGAAGAGTCATGGAAATAAAATAAAATAAAATAAAATAAAATAAAATAAAATAAAATAAAATAAAATAAAATAAAATAAAATAAAATAAAGCAAAGCTGTGTTTTTTATTGTGACACCTTTGGCACAATAAAATGTTTTTATTGTGGGGGGGTTTTATACAAGTGGTTTTATACCAGTGGGTATATATATATTTTTATATATATATATATATAAATATATATTTATATATTTATATATTTATATTTATTTATTTATTTATACCGGGGTTTTATACCAGTGAAGCTTCCCTGAGCTCTCTCTATCTGAACATCTTTCTCATATGAGTTTCAAACAGGCCCTGGCTTTGTGCAGTATGAGCCAAGCTGGGAAAAAGATACTCAGGCCTGCAGAGCAGGAGTCTTGGGCTTTCTCAGTGCTCTCAGGATCTTAGATACAACTCTCTATGGCCCAGCTGATGTATCTGATGAGGTTAATCAGGCCCATCATTGCTCTTCTGCCCCACACTGGATCTGGAGCACTTCACTGTGGCTCAGAAACTTCTCTGCACTGAGGGCTCAGGGTCAGTCAGAGACCAGACCACTACAGTGGTCTTCCGTGGTGCTGGAATGAGCACAGGGGAGTGCTTTACCTCAGGACCCTGAAATACACCACCTCTAGCCAACCCTCCTTGTTCCTCTCTATTAAACACCAGAAACCAGAGCATAAGCATAACTTATGACACTGAAAATCTAATTGCATTCCTGATTTTAGCCTCTCTGTTGAGGCAAGACAGGGGTTATACGGATGCAAAAGCAACCTAGGACAGGCACCCCTATGCCCATTAACGAAACCATCCCCTTGGCTGTTACCTTACAAGCCACACGGTGTGGGCAGAACTTCCCAAAGCCCAGGGGAGGCTGGATACGTCTCAGCAGAGTTACCACATCAAGATGTTTGATCCTGCCCCTGTGGGAGGCAACAAACTGCATGAACAGTGTAGATGGAAGAGCACTGTGGGGCACAGTAGTGTGTGAAGGATTGGTTTAACCCCTTGGCCTGCCCCGTGCTTCTTTGGTGAGCAAATTCCTCCACTTTCCTGTACTTTTTGGGAGAGCAGCTGTTGCTCTATGGCACTGGGAAGCAGATAAGTGGGAGTCTTATGGCCCCAAACATGAGGATGGTTAACATCTGCCTTGGGACACACTGAACAAGCTGACCATCTGCATTCATTTCTCTGGAAGCTAACTCAGGCACAGACACAGTTAGTGGAAGCTGTCTCAGGGACTGCAGCAGAGTTTAGCAGCTCATCCTTGGTCTCTCTGACAGTGGCCCCGCAGACTGTCCCCTCATTGCCACTCACTCCACGCCACGCAGAATCACTCACTTGGCCTCAGGGTCATACTCAGCCCAGATCCGTTTGAACTCATCCAGGTGATGGGGCCCGAGGATGGACCAGTCGCGTGTGAGGTAGTCAAAGTTGTCCATGATGACGGCCACAAAGAGATTAATGATCTAAGAGCAGACAAGTGGGTGTGAGGGACACCAGGTCAAGGCAGAGCTGGGCATGCAGAGCAACCCCGCGCAGAGAAGCATTACCCCTTGTGATTCAGAGCACAGAGCAGTACAGCACTGGCCACATGTCCCCGAATGGGGCAATGGGAAAATGAAGGTAGACAAGTGTCAGCTCAGCGGTGACAAGGGGCTTAGGACCCTCCCGGAGTCTATGGAAGTTATGGATTATCCCATGCACAGAAGTCTTCTGCCCTAGCCCTGGCTGCAGTGGGCACAGGACAGCTCTTCTCTCTCCATCCTCACCCTCACAAGAGACACCCTCACAGCAGGCACTAAACACAAGCCCTCTTTATGTGGCCAGCAGCACACTGAAGGGCTGTGAAGGTTTGGGGCCACATGGGCAAGCAGGTGCTAGGTCCCCCAGGCTAAGGGAAGAGGGAGCTGGGAGGCCAGCTCAGCGAGACGTAGGACTATCTGAATGCCCAGGAGCTGTCTGGGACTGGGAGTGGGGTGTGGAGAGGTGTTCCAGGCTGAGCGTGGGGGACCTGTCCCCAACGATGACTTGGGACCCGGAGGGAGAAAGGTGTACCAGGAAGGCGCAGAGCATGTAGAAGCTGATAAAATAGAAGTAGGCAAAGTTTGTGCCGCAGGTGTACTCCTCGCCCTCAGCAAAGTCTGACTCAGGATCACACAGCTTCCCATAGCTGCAGGCCAGCAGGATCTCCTGCCAGGCTTCCCCCGTCGCACACCTGAGGAGAGGGGAGGCCAACTCATCTCCATTCTGTGAGGGACGTGCACTGGACTTGCAATGAGGACTGCAGCAAGCCAGTGCACAGGCAAGCGCGGAGTCTCTGGGAAAGAAACAGTCAGGGTCCCTGGGTTCACTCTCCAGCTTGGGGCTTTGGGCATCATCTGTTATTGAAAACTCTGAAGTGATCTGCTTGGGAATGAGCTCTTGCTTCCTCTTCAAATTTCACAAGTTAAAGTCCAAATTGTGAAGCAAATATTCTAAATATAAAGCTTAAAGGACCCTCCTGCTCCTCCCTCTCACCCATACTAGGCAAACCAACAGCCATTCATGAAGTGCTTCCACTGCTACATGACATTTTTTTGGCAGGGGAAAAGGAAAAATCAGCTACAGAAATACTAGTTGTCTTCACTCCATTCTGGTGGGTAACCGTGGGAGTTTGTGACCAGCACTTTTCCGGGGTTATGTGCTTAGCAAGAAATGACCAACCTGAATAGCAGTAACACAGCTTGTGGGAAGGTTTGAAAGTTGTTGTTCCGGTTGATTTGAGTACCATCCACCATGGCAATCTTCCCAAACATCTGAAAATCACACTGTTAGGTCTGCAGCACCCTTAACCAGGTATCCCCTGGCCTCATGACAGCAAAGTCCCAGGAATTATCCGGCAGAGTAGTTGGTTTCTCAGTCTCCCTCTCCTCCCCCATCCAACTCTTTGGGTCCTACCAAGCTCAGTGTGGCTGCCAAAATCAAATCTCATCCCCACCCCTCTCCTTACCTGCATCCCAATCACAGCATAGATGAAGAACAGCATCACAATCAACAGGGCAACGTAGGGCAAAGCCTGTGACAGAAAGACCACATTATATGAAAAAAAGTCCCACATCAAAGCAGCCTGAGGACAACAGATTGGGTCTGGAGGTACTGCCTGAAGGAGGCAGTCAGGTCCTCATGTAGGAAGCAGGGTTGAAGTTTACTTTCTATCTGTTCCTCTAACCATCCCCCTGCCAGGCCCATCCTCTGGTTCTCATGTATGGAAGGTCGATGCCAAACCCCAGGGGAGCACCAAGTTGTTGCAGCTAGGATGAAGGCTGAGCAGGCTTGGGAAATGCTTGGGGCTCAGGGAGATGTCCAGACTCAGGCACTGGTATGCTGAGATGCTGCAGTGTGTTCCTAACTTGCCCATTTGATGCAATGCCCCAGCCTTGCTAGGTCCAGGGCATTTCCTAACTATTTGACCAGTCTTCAGGAGACACGCAGAGATGTCTCATGGCACGTACATGTCTGGGAGGAGAGGACTGCCCTATACACACACCTGGAATGACTTGATGAAGGTCCACAAGAGGGTCCTGACACCTTCTCCCCGGCTCAGCAGCTTTACCAACCGCATCACTCGGAAAAGCCGGAAGAAAGTGATGGAGACACGGGAGTTGTCATCAGGGTCCTGCAGGCAGACCATAACACTTGGAGGGCAGTGGGTACTGATGCCTCCAGGCAGATAAATGCGGGAGCAGGTCCTGGCAGCAGAAGAGCAACAAGCTCCCTCCTGCAGGAACAAGTGATGCTCCCCATGACCCTCGCCTATATGGAGGACCAAACAATGATGGCATTTGATGGCATTAATGTGCTGGCATTTTCCCTCCAATCTTCACATAAGTTCATCTCCCCAGACTTACTGTCTCACATTTCGCCCTCCCTGGACTGTGCAGGGGTCAGATATTTGCATGGGTTAGAGATATCCCATTAGTTAGGAGGACACTTCAGGGAGAAAAACATGATGCAATGCAGGTTAGGGAGAGCTGTGCAGTTTGGCATGTGCCAAACAGGGCCACCCAAAGACACTAGGTCCCATTTTGGACCTTCCCAACCCAGCAATGGGTTTCAGGGTCTTCTAGTGAGGTTAGTTCTAGGCCAGGCAGAGGAAGCGATAAGAATGGCTTTGTAAGCACAAAAGGGTTGATCTGAGGATTTTTTCATCCTGGGTACATTCTAGCAGGGATTTCATAGGACAAATGGAGAACAGAATGGAGAAGAGAATGAGGAGACTCTGTGTGGGAAGGTCTGCCCACTGCTCCCCCCAGCATCAGCAATGCCTCCCCTGTGAAGGTCAGATCCTCCCTTCCACAGAGATCCTCCCCCAGATCCCCTGTTCCACAGAGCTCCCTCAAAAAGTTGCCCTCCACAGGCTTTTCCTGACATACTCCTATGACACAGCCCAGGATGTTTGTTGTCCCTCCCACTGCCATCTCCAGCCTCCCAAGTCTTCAGTGCTGCCTACCTGAACTGCATTAATCCATCACACACCACACCAGTTACCAGCAATTTCAGGGCATTTGAACTACAACCTTCATCATTCCCTCTGGCAGCTCAAACTTCTTCAGCTCAACATTTCTAAGTTCCCAGAACCACACTGGGAAACTGGGAACACACTGGGAACCACACTTTCCTCCTAAAAATGGCAGTAAGGAACATCTGTATCAATCTCATCACGTTGCTCTCCCCACACGGCCTGATCAGATCAATCCTTGGTTACAAAACCACACCAAGAGACCTTGGTGCGTACCAAGAGACTTCCACGTCCTGTCCAGGGTGCTAAGACATGGAGGCCTGGACAGGGAAGGGAATAGGCAATTCAGGGAATAGGGAATTGTCACAGCCACCCAACTCAGGAGGGACATGTCCGAGTATGCAGCCTACATTTCTTGGTATCCAGCAGCTCCTTGTCCCTGTTCATCTGGAGTAGCCTGTAGGAGGCCCTCAGAGCAATCCGTTATGAAAATTGGAGCTAATGAGCAGCATTTCTGCTTACCCCAGCATGGTTAGTATCAGGCCCAGCTCAAGATAATCGCTATCCACCATGAGCTGCCCTGTCAGCCAACTTTTCCCACCGTTGCAGCCCCAAGGTTGGACTCTCCTCTGAGGCAACGAGGGGAGCAATGACATCCCTGGGTTACTGCACTCCGCAGTGCTCAGTAACTGCATGGTCTCATGGTGGTTTCAGACATCAGCATGGGGCCTCTCTTTGACCAGTTACACCATTGCAAGAGGATTAGGCCATGGGTCTAGCTGGATGAGACTTGAGGGCCTGTGCAACACTAGCCATGGGACATAGTCCATCTTCCAAGGGGAAATCAAGGCAAAAGAGTTAAACCTCTGCAATTTCTCTGGTCAACATTGTAAAAATCGGCACAGAAAAATCTTGTTAGTCCTTGCACAATCTAGAAGATGGTTAGAGGAAAGAAGGTCAGCAACCTTCAGCAGCCAGAGGACACCTTTGCTAGATGCTCCATTCTGTTCAGCTCAGTTATCCCTGTGTTTCGTTCCCTGGAGGTGGCCAAGCTGTTCCAACAGCTTGGCACATCCAAGGGTGAGACAGATTCCGTCTGAGGACTGGTGTACATGGAGGGGTATGTCACTCCATATCCCACCCAGCAAGGGGAGATTTATTTGTGGGAGAGAAGAGAGGGGTTTGGTGTGTGTCTCAGCAACATGCAGAATGTGTGCAAGCACGAGCCATCTAGGCACCCCAGCAAAACCACGGGCAGCAAAAAGGAAAAAGGGGCCCACTACAAGCACATGCAGCTGATACTTACAATGTTATCACAGCCTCCACCAAGGCAGTACAATCCACCACTGGAAGCAAGAACAGTCTGTCAAGAGAATAAGACAGTCAGCAAGAGAGGTGAGGCAGGAAGTGAGAGAAACAGTAACAGATGAATAGATAGGAAAAGGAGAAAGACACAGACGCAGAGGATAGTGTAATATGAAAACTGGGGACAAGTAACTGTGACTAAGGGTGACAAGAGGAAAGAGGATGAAGATCCACCTCCTTTGGGCTCTTTGGACAGGGAAATGTGACTCCTGTGGGGCAGAGGCAGCAGAGGGATAATAGTGAAAGTGTTGGTCATGATGGACTTACCTACCCATGTTCCCCACTGCATTTCACTTGTTGCAACATGTACATCTGGGCCAAAGGCACAGCAGGAATATGAACTAGCACGTCTGGTCCAAAGACTCAGGAATGGCTAATTTAACTGCCTCCCACAAATTCCCCCCCAAGCCAGACACAGAGCTGCAGAGGTGAGATCTGAACTCAAGCTGACAGGCTCAAGCTAAATCACAGCTCCTCTCCCCAACAATCTGCCCTGATCTCATTAAATCTGCTCGAAAGCTGGAGCACATGAGACTGGTGCAAGTTTGTTGGGAAATGAACTGTGGAAGTGGCTATCCCGTGCATTGCTACGTGGACAATTCACTTCCCACCACTGTTTATACATTAGTCAAGAGGGCGAAAAGCAGAAAATGCTACATGGCCTCGCACATACACACAAGAGGCACATACACACGCAGGAGCTCCTCAAGCTCCCCAAAGACACACTCCATTCTGCAGGGGAATCTTTGCCATGCTGGGCTGCAGAGATTCTTTACCCTACATCCTTCTTAAATGGGTTGGCCCAAACTCAGCTCTCTTCCATACACAGACAAGGCTCATACCTGGACCCTGAATGTCCTTCCAGTGATTTCAGGGGACACTGGGTAGATTGATAGGGTCAGATCTTGCAAAGATCATTAGCTTCAAGGGTAGGTTGAGGCAGGAATGAGTGACACAACAGCATGGACACTACCAGTGCCATAGGCTCTGGAGTGCATCTGGCTCAGGGAAGCACTACCAGAGGGACCTTATCCTACTGCTAAAACAAGAACTGCTGGGGCACTCAGTACACCTCTGAAATCAATGCGAACCAGATGACTAAATAGCCATGGCAATATGGCTCTGGTTGCTTTTTGGCTACTAAAAGGTTCCTGATACCACAGCTGCCCTCACCTCTTCAATCAAAACAGCCAGATATAGAGACATGAGAGAGCAGCAGAGTGATGCAGAATGGAAGGAGAGAGAGCAAGGACAGACGTTGCAAACCAGAGTCACATGTTTGGGTGTCCTTAAGAAAGGCTTGGTTCCTGAGAAAATTTAACCTTCCCTCCCAGTAGTGCTGGGCTCACGCTTGTGTTGTGGCAACACTCTTGAAAAAGCTGCAGCCCCGAGGTCTGTGCTCAGGCAAGGTGACCTGCGGCAGATGTAAGTGACTGCAAACAACTCCTGGCGAGTGGAGAAGGACTCACCTTTCACTGACCTCTAAACAAGGCTATCCAGTGATGCACATCTCTGCTAATCCTAATCCCGTCTCCCCGCCTAGGTCACCATATACATGGCAAGAGCTCAACAGAACTGGAAGGATGATTGCTGGATGAAGAAGAAAGGGGCATAGGAGGCTGTAGCACCTTGAAGAACATAGAGAAAGGTCCAAGCTCTGCTCTCAGCAGAGCATGCACACAGGCTTTAGGGCAATTGTCCTACAGACAGTGGCTGTCGAGGTGCCCCAAGGTATAAGTCAGAGCAGGACTTGCTGGCACAGAACTACCCAAAGAACTCAGAGTATTGAGCTACTGGACAGGGGATACAGGACCTGTTAGTGCTGTAGCACCAGAAGAATGGTCTTCGGTATTGGTGTGTGTGGCATAACATGGCTCTGCCTTGGCACGGCAAGGTAACTGCTGACACCATCACCACTCTGGTCTGTGTTAGTCCCTGACAGCAAGGCCAGACCAGCCCGGACACTGGACTCCTCTGGAAGCATGTGACGTGTCCCTGAGTGTGTTGACTTGTACCAGCCCAGAAGGCAAGCACTTCCTTGGCATCTGACCCGGTTTCTCACTCTATGTGGACATAAGAGCTCTAACCACCTTGGGGACTTGAGCACCCCTTCGAATACTATGCCTGAATGAAAACAGGACCTTCAGGATGGGGAAAGAGGTGGATCCTAGGAAACGATGTCCTACAAACAAAGGGAAATCAGGCCAAAGGCACCAAGTGCATTCAGAGCAAAAAGGCCCTAGAGGACCTGGGGACAGCTGAAAGCTGCCAGAACTATCAGGAAACCTGGAAGCACATCAAGGCTGAAAAGTCAAGAGGCTCAAGAGACAGAAGTATTGAAGCGTGGGTCTCTGTAGGGGTGAATATGTTGCTGCTTTAGAAGGAGAGTGGAAGGCTCTTCTCACCTCAGTTCTGTCACTGAGGATCACAGCAGGGCCTGGAAAGTCCTCATTCTCCGGAGAGGAATGAGGCCCTGCTCATTTTTGTGGCATGGGACAGAAGTGTATTGTGGGGGGACGGGGAGTTCAGGGGAGTCTTTTCTCTTTTTTGCATTGTTTTTGCAGATCTGCAGCAATCCGAGAATTAACATTTTGGTGATTTCTGTCCAGGTGTGTGCATGAGGAAGAAAGGCAGGCAGAGTGGGTAGGGGGTGCTCCTCATAGTCTAGTCCTAAGTAGACTGTTTCCCAAAGGATTCCTCTGCTCATAAATTTTGGGCAAGAAAAGGGACAAGGCACTGTAACACGTTAGCAGGCTGGAGGAGATCCCCTATAGTTCTTTAAGGTTCACAGTGTCACAGCTGTCATCTCCATGAATCCATCTCAGGCAGATCCTGGCTGTCTGAGGATACAGGGCCCCTGCCCTGCCCTAGCACAGTACTGCAGAATGGCCCCAAGCACGTACAAGTAGTGCTGCTCCCCGGGGACACCTTGGGGCTGGAGAGGCCTGGCACTTACATCAATCTCACTGAGGATGACATCGATGATGCTGCCAATCACAATAAGGAAGTCGAAGACATTCCAGGGATCCCCGAAGTAACCCTGTCGGGGTGAAGCAGAGAACAGAAATCAACATCAAAGGGCCAAGCCGAAGAAAACACAATTTCTTGTGCCCAGCTGAAAGTGAAGCTGACAAAGGGACTAAATCCACCGTAGCAGATATGTTCCCTTCTTAGCAGCCAGCAGTTACTCATGCTGCCTGCATAGAAGCTGAGCAGGACCCACTGTTACACTGGCAGCAAGGGAGAGCAGGAGAGCAGTGGTCCATCTGCACCCCACTCAGCAGTGCTGCGCTGGTTGGGATGAGGAGGATAGCGTGCAGCCTCTGATGCCTGAGGCAGAGGCAAAGGGAGGGATACTAGTTAGATCTGGGACTCCGTCATGAAGTGCTTGGTTTTATTTTGCAATAGTAAAATGAGGAGGGTACAGAGAGGTAGCTAGGGGTTTAACAGGTCTCTGGTACCCAACCGCACCCAGAGAGAAAGGTGACCTCAAAGACTGGAGCAATGAGTATTTGCACTGGGTTGTGTGGGGTCAGCAAGGTTAGTTCTGACAACTGATAGTCCATCCAGAGACTTACAGATGCTGCTCATGGGGGTCCACAAGAGTCCCAAAAGGAGAATTTCTCTGGAGTCCTAGGTCTAGGGGGAGCTTGTACAGGAAAGATGCCAAATGCAAGGGCAAGGCATGCTCTTGGCTTAGCCTGAGACCATCCCCCAGCCTATGGACCCTGTCCTCACCTTGGCTTTAAAAGCCATAAGCTTGAGGATCATCTCCAAAGTGAAGAGGACGGTGAAGGCCACGTTGAGGATGTCTGAGATGTGGTTCATCTCTGCAGACTGGTTGTAATGCTGAGGAGATGTCAGGAAGAACTATGTGAGCCCAAGGACAGGTACAGTCTCCATTGTGATCCCAGAGGTGTGTGCTGGATGAAGACCCTCTTTTACACACCTATGGCTCAGAAAGGGTCACCAAAAAAAGGTTTTTTGCCCCCCATCCCCTTCTCTGGGCTTCCCACATCCAAACAGCCCCACTTTGCTTCTCGTCCTATGGATGCTGAGTACACAGCACCAGTTTTGCTGCATGGAACCCTCTCTCCAGGAATTCTATGAAAAAAATTAGGAGTTTAGAAGGTGGGTCTGGCACTGTTGACACCCCTACATTACCTGTGGTTGGCACTCTGCTTCCTTACCTGCATGCCCAGGCAGATGGTGTTCAGCAGGATCAGGAAGAACATGAGGTACTCAAAATAGGAGGAGGTGACCACATACCAAATCTGATACTGGTAGGGGTTCTTGGGGATGTAGCGCCTCAGTGGGCGAGCTTTCAGCGCATACTGCACGCACTGGCGCTGGGGAAGAGGGCGAGATTTCATGCACACAGAAGGGCACAGGCCAGCATCATTGGCACTGGCAGGCAGACAGCACCAGTGGTCATGCTGCACCTCCCCAAAAGCACAGGCTGGTCTCCCATTCTTTTTTTAGCCCAGCAACATAGGCCAGGGCTAATGATATTTCAAGTATCTGCTATGCTTTCTGCAAAGACCTCCAACAAGCACCCACATGGAACTAATGCAGTTCTCATGGAAATAACCATTTTTTCTCCACACTTCAGAGTTTCTCAACAGGCACTTCCCTCCCTTCCTGGCTAAGGTCATCTGTGCAGGGTTTATTTGCACACCAGCCCTGGCATCTTCAGTTTAAGTGCCCATGGGCACCTGTGGGCTTGATCAGCACCTGGGAACCCCAGATCCTCCTTTTCTACCTGCAGGCATCCATATCTAGTTCTCCTCACCAGCATGTGATGTGTTCCCTGCTGAAGCTGTTCTCACTGTTGCTTCTATCTCCTCTGATATCTCCAGTCCTTTGCTTCAGGTCAATTTGGGCACCCCATCTGAACCAAAAAGTCCAGTCCCTCATTCTATTCCTCTCTGCCCTGCCTTTGAAAAGCTACTATATGGTTTTTGTCAGTCTTGTCTTGTGCCACGAGTCAGACTGCGTGCTGGGATTATTCCCTGCTCCAGCAGTGCCTGCAATAAGGGCTGATCAAATTCAGGCTGCTCCAGAAACACCAGAATCCATAACAAGTCCGTTTCATCCTTACCCAGAAGCAGCAGGACCCAGGGCTTGCTCACCTCCCGCTTCCCCAGCAGCCCCAATACCTGGTTCTTGTCCAGCTCACAGTTCTTGTACTCGCTCTCCCCCTGCTCCTGGAAGGTGACGATGACAAAGCCCACAAAGATGTTCATCATGAAGAAGGCAATTAGGATGATGTAGATGATGAAGAACATTGCAATCTCTACACGGTAGTTATAGATAGGGCCCGTGTCCTCAGCGTTAGTATCAATGGCCTTGTACAGAAGCCTGCAGGAGGGACAGAGAAGAAACAGAGACCCTGACTGGGAGAAAAAAAAAATGTGTTTTCTTGAAAGACACAGAGAGCCCTGGGGATGTCCCAGAACCAATATGGGTGGAATGGTTCATCCAGAGACACTCTGTCTGCCCTGCAGTCCCCACTAGGATGGTTAGTGCTGCTCCTTGGCCTAGGCAACTTCTTTTTTCTCGGAAAAGCTCTCTCAGCTGATAGCTGTTAATGTGAATCAAGTGGCAATGACCTACTTCCAGCACAGGTTTGTTCTATTGGGTAGGCCTTTGCCCCTGCATGCAGACTCACTCTGGCCAGCCCTCGAAGGTGGAGACAGTGAAAAGCGACATCATGGCCGAGAAGACGTTGTTAAAGTGGAAGTCATTGTGCAACCAGACGCGGTCAAGCATCACAATCTGCGTTGGGTCTCCATCCACGTAGGTGATAAATTTGCCCCTGCAATGGGAAGGATGTGGTGCTTACAGGGCCATGCCTTCTCCTGCCTGCCTGGTGCAGCACAGGCCAAGGGCTACCTGGAGCCTGCTAGGGGAGGATGGCCCTGTGCTTATTTTGAAACTACAACAGAAAGGGGAGCAGAGCAATGTACAATAAAGGGAAGCAGCACAAGACACCAAAATCTGCTTTTAACGGCAAGATCCCCTTGCAGGAACACAAGTGATCCAATTCCCTGCCCTCCCCTTCCAGGCCCAGCCTCAGCAGGGTACCTGGCTGGACTGTGGTGCCCAGAGCTCTTACCTGCAGTCCTTCTCCGTCAGCTTGGATGGATCTGTACAGCTGTAAAACTTGCCCTGCATTGTACAGAGATCAGGAGAGACTATGATTTTGCTGGAACTTTGGAAGCCTCAGGGAAGCTTGGCTTTTTCATAGATCACAGTTGATCCCCACCCTTCATCTGTACTAGTCCTGACATGCACCACAAAGCGCTGCAGCTTTTCCCACTCCACTTGTCAAAACAGCCCATTCCTGAGCTCAGGAGCCATGGCAGACTCTGTCGACAATTCTAGGTTGAGACAAAAAGTGCCTAGTACTGGTAGAGGAAACAAATTTTCCAGGGCCCAGATCTGACTCATCCTATCTGGCGTTCAATTATTTGGAAATCAGAGAATGAAGAAATAACTTTAGAGGTAAACGAAATCTAATGTTTGTCGACATTTTTGCTGAGTTTTCAGGGAATTCTGAGAGCTCTCATCCATTGGCTGGGAATTTAGGCCCAAATATTAGAACAAAGCTGAGTTCAGCCGAGGATGGCTCTGCCTTTTCTAGGAATATTCCCAAGGAGAACTAAGGGAAGGGAGCTCTCCCAAGGGAAGAAATAAGAGACAAAGGGAGCTCCTGTAGAAAAGGTGCATCCAAACTGCTAACAGAAGTCATAAAGCACTTGACATCTTGGAGAGGAGAAACTGAGACAGTAAGTGGGGAGAGAGAACTGGTCCCTTTGTGTGTGTTGTCTGGATCCCACACTTTCCTGGGTGTTCCTTGGCATCCCTCCTGTCAGGTGGCTCTTCATCCTGAATGTCGGGTGCAGACAGGTCTCCTTTCATATATTATCTGTGCTGGGAGATAGCTTCCCTTGAGGGTTAGGGCTAAAAGAGTCTGTCTAGAGCACCCCTGAGCAGGAGGACATCTCTGCTGCGTGTGGGGAACATCTCTCACCTTGAAGAGCTGGACCCCAATGCAGGCAAACATGAACTGCAGCAATGTTGTGACGATCACAATGTTGCCTATAGTCTTGATGGCCACAAACACACACTGGACCACGTGCTGTAGAAGGAGAGGACAGAGCACATGTGAGCATTTCTAGGGGAGGTTCCCTCAGCCCTCCCTCTCACTCACTGCAGGGACTGGACCCAGGGAGTGAGGGCAGGCAAATGCAGAGTCCTACCAAGAATAGAAGAAAAAGGTAAACCCCTTCATATACTGCATCTCAAAGGGAGGTGGAATTCAATTGCCTCTCTGGCAACCCTCAAAGAGTGTGAAGCCCGTCACATAACCTCACATAGGGATTCCCATGGGTTGAGCACAACCTACCCCATCTTCCCTCTTACCTTCAGCCCCTTTGCCCTGTTGATAGCTCTCAGAGGCCTCAATACTCTCAGCACCCTTAGGATCTTCACCACTGAAATGGTGCTGGATCTGGAGAGAAAGGTAGAGCTGAGAAGGGGCAATTCTGCTCAGGCCACAGCATGTTATGGACCCACCAGGCAGCCAGGTAGACCAAGCTGAGGTCATGCATGCGCAGTGAGGACCAGCTGAGACCTGTAATGACACTAAGTCACATGCTACACGAGGCCAAAGGCTACACAAGGTGGCTAGAGAAAGCAATTCCAAATTAAATTTCTGTCTGCATGTTTGACTTTGACATGGAAAGAGTTTTTCTCCTTGCCTCCCAGGCATTTACACACATTTTTTTTCACATTGTAGTGGCAATAGATGCCTTATGGGCTCTAATACATGATTAACACCCAAGGGATGATTGTTCTTTCTCTAGGGAATGTGGGGAATTGCAGCACCAAACAGGACTGTCTGGCTAGAGAGACTGATGATGACCCCACGGAATTGTGGAGATGCTTACTCAATTCCCATGGAGATGAGAGAGACAGCAACAACGAGCAGGTCGAGGATGTTGAATGAGTTCCTGCAGAAGGAGCCTTTGTGCAGGAAAGCACCATACGCTGTCATCTGGGGAGCAGAAGAAGTTAGCAGAGAGGCCAGGCAAGGCTCAGAGACATGGTCGCACTGCAGCCCTGGGACAGATGTCATAAGAGGGGCTTCTCACAGACCCTATCCTGCTCAGACCTATTACTCCATAGCCAGGCCAGGAGCTGGCTTCAGATGAGCTGGAAATCCTCCTTGCTCAACCATCCGGAGACATAACATTTCCAAATGACTCAGCAAATTAAGGGGGAGAAAAGCAAAGAGACTGCAGTGGGAGCAGCATTCAACAGCTGTTTGAATTACTGTTTCCCTCCTCAGTTTTTCTTGGCTTTCTCTTTTGCAAAGTGATTCTTGAGGAATGTCTGGAAAAAAAATATTATTGTCATGCCCAACTGTCCTGGTGTCACAGGAGAGCTGACTTGACTGCCTGATCTCACATCAGGGTACACACAGCCCCTGGGATAGGTCACACACATCCTAGACTGCAGAAACAGCAGAGACTTTAGGCTCGGCCAGACACTTTTCCCCTTTGGGTCCTGGAGCTTGTTTACCGGAGAAGCTCCAAGCTTGGAATTTATATTAAAAAAAAAGACTGCCCATAGTCAAAACCCAGTTTAGAGCCATGCTCTAGGTCTTGCCCACTGCTCAAGGTCTGCCTATGTGGATCTGTCTACACACATTTATGTCCTACTTGACGGCAGGTGAAGGGGCTGTTCATGGCTAAGTCCATGGGGACAGAGAGACTCACCTTCAAAACAATTTCTACTGTGAAGACAGAGGTGAAGCCAATGTCAAAATAGCCAAGAATCTGGAGACAGAAGCACCAGAAATTAGTGAAATTTTGGTCACATCAGAAACATTCAAGCATTCCAGTTTCAGATATCCTGGTATAGTGGTTGGGAGAGCCCATGTAGCTAAATAAAGCCTGCAAACCAGATGCTAAAAAGAATCAAGAACTTCCCTCAGCTTTGCTGATTCTCCCCAGTGCCTGCTCAGACTTGCAGCCTAAGACCAACCCCTTACTTGGAAGTGAATGAGGTTTCACTCCCCAAGCTTCTGATCTCTAAAAGTATTGAGTACCCTGGGACACTGTCTCCTTATGAGACCTCACATCCTCTTCCAGACACTGCAACAGAACAAACCCATGCATACTTTGAAAGGTTAGATTTACAACTACCTTTGCTCCATGTAGGCAGCATTTCAGGTTGCTGCATATACAAGTGGCCCAGTTTGCTGGCTAATGGGATGTTCCTATCCCCAGCAGTCACTACAACTTCGAATCAAGATAATCTTGAACTCCTGGCTGGTGGACCTCATGAGCCAGAAGTAAGATATGGCATGAAACAGTACTACCTTGTTCCTATTACCCACTGAAAGGATAACATAACCAGCCTCCTCTCCCAGAAGGTATTGCCCTCCCACAGCCAGGGCTGAACTCAGGAGTTAGCCTCTCACACTGATTCTTATTTAGACATAAAACAAGGCTAGGATAATCTGGCATGCTATAGGACCTTCTTCCTGGAGACCAAAAGAGAAATGGGGAGCTCTTAGTGAGACTCTTATTCTCTGCATAGAAGTCTCTCACTGGGAGAAAAAAATCACAGGTACCAAAATCTGCCTGGATATTATTACCCTGCGTGAGCAGGGAGGTTGGACTAGGTGACCTCTGAGGTCCCTTCCAACCTTAAGCATTCTATGATTCTGTGATTATGCCCAACAAGCAGGTTCCTACTGGGGAAATGAGGGTCTTCGTTCAGTCTTCCCACCCATTCCATCCCTCTGGAGCCATATCAGCACCTGGTTGCGGAAGGACTCAGCCCGGATGGGATCCTCAGCTGCCAGTGAGATGCTGCTGAGTAGGATGAAGAGCAGGATGAAGTTGGTGAACCAGGTGGCATTGACAATCCTGTGGCACAGCATCCGAAACCTGCAGGGAACATGGATGGCATGAAACACTGCCATGGGGTCAGAGGGTTCTTAGATGGGGGTGCAATAGCCTGAAAAAGGTTATTTCTAAACCTTGAGAACAGGAGGGCCCTGGACATGAAGGAATTTCTGTGCTAGCTCTTCCATGAAGAAGACTGCATTGTCCCAGTGAGCCGGCTACCTCCAGGACTGGCTTTTATGTGCAAGTCTCTGTTGGGAATGGTTGATGCTACAGGTACCCAAGCCAGTCCTGGTTCCATTATGCCAGGAGTAGGATGGGTGCCTACTTGTTAGTGGGGCTGAAGATGAAGAAGGAGCTGGCTTCAGGCATAGGCACAGCCTTCTCTTTCAGCTGTAGCTCTGCCAGAGGACGTGGCCGAGGGCTCAGAGGGATTTCAGGCTCATCTTCCTCATCATCACCTGCAGGGTAACCACAGAGAGGGAAAAGGTCATCCAGAGAGAGAGAGAGAAGGTTATTCTGTGGTGGGTGGATCTTGTCATTCTGATCCGTGATTGTGTTCCTGTGATCTTACAGCCCTGAGGCTGGTGAAGAGGGACTGCATCCTTTACCCCTCAAATAGACAGGGTGGTGGTACCATCCCTGCAATGTCTCCCCATCCTTCTGCTCTCCTTGCAGGGACAAGACTTACCTGGAAAGTCAGCGGAAGGGTAGGGGTCTTTGATCTCATTGACGTTGGATTCAAACTCGTCCACTTTTAACTAAAACGGGAGAGGAAAAGACAAGAAGCTGAGTGTGCCAATATTGCTGTTAAACACTGGATGTTGGCCAGACCATAGTAGCCTGGGAGCCATTCAGTGCAAGCAGTTTGTTTGCATGGCAGAAAAGCTGCCCAGCCCTTCATCAGGACTTCCTTAAGACTTGGCCCTACTAGCACGGACCTTGGCTGTTGTGGGAATCCCTTCTCCCTTTGCTTTCTGCTCAAGCTTCTTTGCCAACAGCTGCTTCTCATCTTCAGACTTCTCTGGGTAACCTCTGTTGAAAAGTGAAGAGAGGATAGAGGAGGAGAGGAAAGGAGACAATACTTAACCCAAGACAGAGGTACTGCTGATGTCTAGTGTCTTTGTGCTCTAAAGCTCCTGGTTTAGGATCTCCCACTGTTGGCAGTGGGACCATGTCACTCACCTGGACATCTTCCGCCGCTTGCGCTCCTCTGCTTTGGCCTTCTGGGCTGAGGTCAGACTTTCAGCCTCAGCCAGGTTATCGACTGCAATGGCCAGGAAAACATTGAGGAGGATATCTGGAGGCATAGCGCTAAGGACCTGTGGGATAGTTCTCCTTTGAAGGATATGGCCAGGCTACTCATGATCTCCAGAATGCCCAGAAAAACATTCCTAGAGCTGTGTCTTAGGTCCCCTTGATCATCTGATTCTTGTGATCCTTGAGTCTGCTCACATCCCTCTTTCCCGCTTGCTCTGAGCCCTTGGCTGAGTGACTCTTGGCTCAGTTTATCCAGGTCTGTATTGACTGATGACCGAAGATTTGCCTTTCTGTCTTTGAAACCTGCCTCTGTGGTATACTTTCCTCCAGCCTCTGGACTCCAACCCCACCAGTGAAAGCCCTGAAGCCTGTGTTTTATTCCAGCACTGGTCAGCACCAAAAGGACTAAGGCAGTGTCTGTCTCTCTAGTAATGGGTAACTGCATCAAGCGGTAGGAAGCCTTAGCCTGACTTCACAGGTGGAGGATACAGTTACCACAGACGAAAAGGATGATGAAGTAGATGCAGACCAACATGCCAGGGAAGGACGGGCCCCCATAGGCCCTGATTCCATTATACATGATTGAATTCCAGTCCTCTCCTGTCAGGATCTGGGAGCAGAGCAGAGATAACATAAGACAGAAACGGGAATTACAGAACACCTGCACTAGAGGACAGAATCCCATAGCCTGATCCCATCTCCTTCATCTGGCTCTGACTGAGCATTAGCTGAGCCCAGCCTCAAACCACACCATCTCACACACTTCTGGCTCTCACCAGAAGACACACAGGCCAGGCAAAAACCTCAGCATCCTGTCTCCCACCCCTATGTCATGTTTGCCACAGTCCATACCTGGAAGACACTGATGAGGGCCTGGGGGAAGTTGTCAAAAGTGCTGCGCAACACCTCCATATTTTCAAAGTCATACTTGCCTCCAAAAAGCTGCATGCCCAGCAAGGCAAAGACAATAATGAAGAGGAAGAGGAGGAGAAGCAAGGAGGCAATAGAGCGGACTGAGTTGAGCAGGGAGGCCACCAGGTTACTGAGAGATGTCCAGTACCTGGGGAGGGAAGAGACAGGAGTGTGTGGAAGGGGAATGACTGCTCTGGCTGCAGGCAGGACCAGGGCAGCAGGAATATGCTGCTCTGCTCAGAGTTGCATCAACAGCCCATCGTGGGGGCTCTGACCCAGTGACACACAGGGTTGGAAGCTAGACTTCTTCAGCTAGGCTCCTGGAGGTGGAAATAAAGTTCCAGTGCAGTGTGCAAAATATCTCACTGCCTACACAGGGCTCCACTAGGTAGAAGCAGGGGATGAATGTGTAGTGCCAGAAGGAGAACTCAGAAGACTAGTCCATAGAACTCCTATTTACAACACATCAGAACCCAGAGCAAGATGTGAAAGTCTCTAGAAGCCCTTCAGAAGCATCTGCTCTGTCTTCCTCCCCACTCCTACATCTCATCCACAGGGTGAAGAAATCCCCAGTCTGGCCTTGCCTCTCTTGCAAGAAGCTCCTAACTCTTCTCCCACTGCAACCCTCTGAAGGGTCAAGGCCAGTGTAGCATGGAAGTCCAGTCAGTCCACAGAGCTCCTGCACCAACCTGGTGATCTTGAAGATACGGAGGAGCCGGATGCAGCGCAGCACAGAGATGCCCAGGGGCGACAGGGTGCTGAGTTCCACCAGGATGGTCTCCAAGATCCCCGCACACACCACAAAGCAATCAAAGCGGTTGAAAAGGGACATAAAGTACTGGCGCAGGCCCAGTGCATACATCTTGAGCAGCATTTCAGCCGCAAAGAGTGACAGCAGCACACGGTTGGCATTATCTAGGATGAGAGACCCAGCCCATCAGAACATGGACCTCTTCATCTCAGCATAGCACAGCATGAGGGCTGTGCTGCCCACCTCCCTTCCCTGTCCACCACTGACCCATGAGTGCCAGCTGTAGCAAATCCTTCTTTTAGGGAAAACCCAGGAGAGAAAGGCAAGGGAATGGCTGACACATGTACAACTGGGTGCTTGCATTTGTGCTTGTGCAGTGCATGTTGGTGCATGCAGTTGGTCCACATACATGTCTCTGCATACAGAGTGTGTGTGCTGGGCTATGAACGTATGTGTGTGTACATGTGGATTGTGACTTGTGAATTCAGGTGTACGTGGCTGTATTCTCTGTGTGCATGCATGAGTGCATGCAGCTTGACTAATGTGTGTGCACGTGTGGCTATACTCCATGTGCAAGTGCCCTGCTGTGTATACTCTGTGTGCTCAGTGGTAAATATATCTGTGTGTGCACCGTGCAAGACCATGTGCATGAGCGTATACACTCTGTATGTGTAAGCATGCAAACTGCATATGTGCTATTTATTGCACTGTGATGATGGTATACCTACACTTGTGTGCAAACAGTGTTTGTATATATGAGTATCTAACAGCCCCTGCACTATGCTTATGTGACATACAGCATAGACTATGTGCATATGTTTGCAGGGCAGCAGGGTGTTCAGAGCCCTTGCTCCCTCTGGTGCTCTTTGCTCACCTTGCACTGTTGTCAGCCATTCAGGCTGTAAGTGGTGTTCCGAGGCGATAGACAAAGTGTTCAGTGCCACAAGCAGTATAACAAGCCAGTAAAAGAACTTGGACTTCACCACATCCCTGCACTTCCTACGGAACATCCGATTCCAACGCCTCCACTGGCGGCTAGGGAGGCAGACAAAAAGGGTCAAAAAGGCCGATGGACAGCAAAGTAGAATTACCTCTATTCACTTATCTAGAGTCATTTGCTGGGAGATTGAGATGGTCACCCATGAGTGGGGCCATGTAAGTGCTGGGTATGAATGGTGCTAGTCCCACTAACAACTGGATACTCTGGGATAAAGGGACTGGCTATGGCTATGGGACTGGCATTGGCTCTGTTAACTCAAGCTTTGCAGTTCTTTCATACAGAAGCCTCCTGAGTCATTTCTGTCCTGCAATGACTTTTAGTTTCCAGTCATAGTGCAGCTCCTAAATCACAGGTCATGCTGCATGGGGCAGGAGAGGATGTTTGAAGCCTGTTTCCAAAATGAAGAGGCAATTTATCCTGAATTGGCTTCTTGCCAGTACCAGAGCCAAATTCCCTCCTGTCTGATATGCTGGATATGCACATATGCTATGTGTTAAGAGACAAAGCCCT
This sequence comes from Rhynchotus rufescens, assembly GCA_032273925.1. NCBI lineage: Eukaryota > Metazoa > Chordata > Aves > Tinamiformes > Tinamidae > Rhynchotus > Rhynchotus rufescens. The sequence continues at coordinate 2,514 of JAVCKT010026641.1, read as the reverse complement.
CAGCTTTCCTTAAGGAACTGTGGTAAAAAGAAAGCCTGGCGCAGCTAGGGTGGCAAGAGAGATACTGTGCAAGGTAGCAGATGGTTAAACCAGTGCATACTCACAAGTAGACAATCCATTTGTTCATGCCCTCTATTTCATATAAGCTCTCTGTCTCCGACCCTCCTTCATCCAATGGCATCATACCTATAGGAGGAGGAATATTGCAAGCTTTTCTTGGAGCTCTTGGGAGAGAAACATCACGGAAAGGACCTCTCCCAGGAGTATATCTGGAAGAGCTCCCCTACTTGAAGTGAATGTATGAAACAGTCCCAGGGAGACAGCAGGTACAGCTCTGACATGTGGTTTAGACTGGCCCAAAAGTAGAAGGAACTGGAAACATCTGCGCTGCAGGAAGAGCAACAGCAAACCAGTGGCTAAGGCTGAACAGCCAGTAGTATATAGATAGGTAAGTTATCCATCACGCAAGATGCTTCCAGAACAGACTAAACCAGGATTCATAGTGATCTAGAAAAGTGCTGCAAAATGGGAGGTGTTTAAAAACACTGTCTGCAGATGTGAACTTTGATCTCTTCCATTGTTTCCCAAGGCTTTTTGCAGACTGGCATCAGCTCAGCTTAGGGCATCAGAATCTACTACATTTTTTGTTGGTTTGCGAGACACTGACAAGGGACATGACTGACTCACAGACAGTGCGAGGGATCTCCAGGCCTAGATGCACCCTTGACTAGATGGTTGTTTTCCAGTTTCTGTCCTGAACCATGTCTAACCTTTCAAACTGTCAAGAAATGGCAGGAAACTCATATATCTCTTAATATGTGAGTTAGTAACCCTGCATTGCCGCTATACAAACAATTGCACACAAGCATGGCTTCTCGTGACCATTTCAAGTATGTTTTGTAAAAGAAAGATGACTTGGCCAAAAATCATTACTTCCTGCAAATAGTAAATAGAGTGGCTGAGATGGAGGTTTTGCACAAGGGCCAAGTTATCTGCTTGCTTGGATCAAATTCAATAAAACAATTCAGAAAAGGAAAAAGAAAATGAGGAAAGAAAATGTTCTGCAGAAGTCAAAACATTTTGTTCCATAGATTTTCAAACAAAACTTCCAGAATGCTCGATGTTAGGACCCCAATCTCTACGCTAAGAATCTTCCCCCAGGCAGCGCTGGTACCTTCTCCTCTGGCCCGATCACTGTCCATGACTTCAGCATGAGTAATCCAGTCCATGTAACCCTTCAGATCCTCCTCCAGCTGCTGCTTCTCCCGCAGCTTCTGAAATGTGCCCCGGGATTTGGCCTTCTCACGTTCTTTGGTGAACTCGCTGAGACAAGACAAGCAACGGAGTGAGCCACGTGTCACAACTCTGTCCTAGGCCAGTCTTCATAGAACCCTATCCCGAGAGGCAACTCTACTGACTCTCCTTTCTCTTGGCTCTGTTGCTTGATGCAAGAACTTGGGAGATCATCATCTCCTTGATGCCAGGCATGGTTTTTTCGCCATCACTGGCTCTTTTTTGGGAGCTCCTTGTTGCAGATAGCTGTGTCTAGACAAGCTGCCACTAGATGCTGCAATGCTGCAGAGGCTGCAGGAGATCTGTAGTCCTGCTAAAACGCCAGAGCAAGCAGAGTCCTATCTGGAGGGACAGAAAGCTGTCCCAAGTGCTCCATGTGGGAAAAACGAGTACATTACATGGCAAATAATTGGGATACACCTTTCATAGCAGCAGGGAGAAAGTATGTCTGAAAGGGTGAGTGATACACCATGTGCATGACAGCTTTAATTACATTATCACAGGAATTAGTAGTAATTGGATAATTTGGCACTAAGTGTTAGGATCGTTTAACCTGAGTGATATTAACTGGTCATAGTACCTCAATTAGATTGTTGAAGCATTAATTATAATAATCATAATCTCTTATATCTCTTGCACAAAGAGATATCAAAGATGTGTCATTGGGTTGCCCATAAGAAAAACATGTGGGCTTCACGAGAGGTCTGAATATCACAGACATCCAGTAAGAGAGAATGCGTGTCTTGCATTTGTTAGCATTTTCTTGTGTTACAGAGAGATTTCTTTGTTTCCAGTGTTGAGCTGAAGTTGAGCTGGACAGCCCAGGCTTGAGTTACCAACAGGTAACTCAATGTTCATTGTTTCTAAATATGCAAGGAAAAAGGAAATGGGAAACGAAAATGAACAAAAACCTTTCTAGGCTTACCTCTTGTACAGTTAAAACCAGCTAAGGCCCATCCTCAACAAAGAGAAAGGATAGGTCAGCACTTACCCACTCAGCACCCCCAGCACCAGATTGAGAACAAAGAAGGAACCGAGCAGGATAAGGCTGACGAAGTAGATCCAGGGCCATTCATTCCCAATGGCATCATTCACCTTGCAAGGACAAAAGCAGATGAGGCGTCCTGAAACTGGAATACTGTCTAACTCATGTTTCTTCTCTGGGAGCCTCTTAGCAGCCTTTGGGAGCTTTGTGCAATGATAGGAAAGTTTGGGCTGACA
>JAVCKT010026640.1:0-19068 GCA_032273925.1 Rhynchotus rufescens | reverse complement strand
GCCCCGGGCCTTCGTGGGCGACGTGTCCCAGCGCCGCTGGTCTGGAGGCGTCGCCGGCCCCGTGGGGCGGGAGAGCAGGGCCCCCGCGCTGCCCCTCCGGCCCCCCGCAAACAGCGCCCTTGCAGCGGGCAAAGAGGACGTGCTGGGTCGGAACAGCCTCGGGCAGCACAAGGGAACAGAAATATTATTTCAGGCAGGATGTTCCTAGGTATCTTCCCCCTGTGTTGGGGAAAAACGTTGACAGAGTGGTACCAAGTTACAGCACAAGTGTCCGTTCAGCTAACAAGTTAAATTGAGGCTTGTTTTAACAGCCTAATTGCTCCAAGATGGGAGCGGGCCGTGGGCATTCCCTTTGGCAAGGGGCATGGGAGCCCACGCACGTCCCATGGACGTACCCTCGCGGGGCTCCATTCCCTACCTCTCCCTGGAGATGCTGCTGGAAAGGGAGGGCCGTGGCCGCGCCGCCGGCCGTGCCGGGCGCTCGGGCGCTGCCGAGGCTCGGCCTCGTGCCCGGCCTCCGCTGCCGACCTCCTATTGTATTTCAGCTGTGGCCATCAGGTGGCAATCTGCTCTCTGGTATCTGCCCGCGCTCCCGTCCCGGCCCTGCCCGCGGGACTGCTCCCGCCGGCTCCCCATCCTGCTCCCCATGCTGCTCCCCACGCTGCTCCCGCCGGCTCCCCATGCTGCTCCCGCCGCTCCCCACTCTGCTCCCGCTGCTCCTGCCGGCTCTCCACGCTGCTCCCGCTGCTCCCGCCGCTCCCCACACTGCTCCAGCGCCTTGGGGATTCCCGGACAGCCTGCAGGGCCACGCGGGAGCCGGGCGGCACCTCCTGCAGCAAGGGGCAGCGCTGGAAGTTGTTCCACGTCTGCTGCGTTATGCAGCCCAGCCTGAGAGCAGCGTCCCCCCGGCCTGGCAGCAGCGTGCCCTTGAGCCCCTTACCTTTCATAGGCAAGTGCAGAGGAGCCGCTTTGCATCAACGCGCAGATCCTTCGCTGCCTGCCGCCTCTTAGCTTGGAAAGACACCGTGCGCGGCGGCGAGCGGGAGCTGCTGTGAGGCCGGGCCCTGGGACGGCGCCGGGAGCCCCTGTGCGGGACGGGGATAGGGACGGGGCCGTCACCGGTGCCCCTGTGCGGGCCGGGGCCATCGCAGCGAAGCGCATGGGGGCCCGAGGGGCTCTGCGCCCTGTCTGTCTGTCAGCGTGCGTCACTTGGCCCTCTTAGATAAGGAGGTATTTCCGTAGTGGAGTTCTATGGAATAATTAAAGAAGGCATTAGAAAGCAAATACAAAACCTGCCGCCCAAAACTCCGCACGTCTGACGCGTTTTCTCCTTTGCCAGCCTGTCCTTCACCGTTAGCTCCTTGTCCTCTGCCTGCAGACGCTGCAGAGCCATGGTGAGGTCTGGCCCGTGCTGCGGCTTCGTCTCCACTGTAGCAGAGGCCTTGTTGGTGTCGCGCGTGTGTTAAACCTGCACCCGTACCCAGTTATCGGCAGAAACAGTCTTTCAGTGGGTCTTCTTACTGAGTAGTTTTGCTTAGGAGCTTTGACGGAAATTTGAACTTGAAGTTGAAATTCAGAGTAATTTAAAATGTAATCAGGCCTGGGCTGATTGCCCCTCGCGGGAGACGCGGGCCGTGGTGGTCAGCAGCGACCTCATTTATTCTCTGCCTCTGTTGCCCCGAGTTTTCACAGGTCGCCTTCTGCTAAACCTGGTCTTGCTTGTCAACTCAGTTGGAATTCCTGCTTCTTAAGTGCAAAAGAGGCTAATCATAGAGTAGAAAATAATTTGACTTGCTAATGCCAGGAGAGAAAACATTTAGAGCAACCACAAGTATTTGCAGGATTGCGGAGCGCGATGCTCGTGCAGTGTGAATATCGTGCGGCCGCTATGAATATTCCCACCTCAGTTCTGCCCAGGTTCTGGGGGGAGGACTATCTTTTTGTTCTGCCACTACTTCTATCCATATAGGATATAAATTAAACTTCATGAAATTTTGTCCTGCGAAAGATGGGCTAATGTTTGCGTGAGTATTTCAGTGTGTTTTGTTCTGCTGTTTCCCGTTCTAGGTGACAGCGAGATTGTAAATAATATGTACGAGACGGACCCCGATCTCCTTGCTGGCGAAAGCGCAGAGGAGGAGACCGAGGACAGTATCATGTCCCCCATCCCCGTGGGGCCTCCGTCACCCTTTCCCACCAGCGAGGACTTCACTCCCAAGGAGGGCTCGCCTTATGAAGCTCCTGTCTACATTCCTGATGACATTCCAATCCCACCAGATTTTGAACTCAGAGAATCTTCAATTCCAGGGGCAGGGCTAGGGATTTGGGCCAAAAAGAAGATTGAAGTTGGGGAAAGATTTGGACCTTATATGACTGTACAGAGGAGCACGTTAAAGGAAGCAAACTTTGGATGGGAGGTAAGCACACTGGATGTGATTAATCACATTCATTTGTCTTCTCTGCTGATTGCTCATTAAGCTCGATGGAGTTGGGCCTGGCCTAGGGACAGGCATGTGACTTTGCTAGTGCCGGTTTTTGGGATAGCAGGTTTATATGCTATTTAAAAAGCAACAGAAATGCTTTAGGATGGCTTCTTGGGCTACAAATATTGCTCTAACTCCATTAGAGGAAGGGTGGTTTTAAATGATGTTGGGTCACTTCTTAAAGTGCTTGTCATTTTCAGCTTGTGTTCAGAACTTGTCGCCGTGGAAGGAATAAGATTAATCGCATCATGTTCTGTAGTTGGGTGTGCTACCTTTGACTTCCAGCCCGTGTTAGCTGTGCAGGCCTTATTAAGTGCTCATACTAAAATAACATGTATCCATTAACACCCTGGATGTTCCCGAGTTCTTGTTCGGCAACAAGGAAATAAATAGAAAAGTCATTTTCCTTAAGAGCCAAACAGAAAACAGTCTTCAATAGGAAGACCTACCCAATCCTGGAACTCATGTGTTCTTCTCCTTGCTTCCCTGGGATTGTCCTAGAGATCTTGGTAGTCTCTTCTGCTCCCGTTTGCTTAATTTCAAGGCACCTTTCCCTACAGGACAAGTGCAGGAGCTTTGTTTTCTCAGAAAACCAAGCCCATAAGGCCACATGTAATTTAAAATATGCCTTGTGCCCCATGATATTTACACTTATAATTATGAAATCTGGAAAATTTGTGAACAGCTCGATTCTGTGAAGCCCAAAGAAGTATATCCAGATATTCTTGTTCACTTTTTTAGTGTATCCCAAGTGCAGGAAAAAAGCAAAGGCACTCACTGTAAAAGCAATGCTCAGCCATATTTTGTAATTTCCTCTGCAGCAGCAAATTTCTAAAGTGCTAAAGTCAGGATTTGGTTGAATGAGTGAGTCAAGAGTTCCCTTTTCTCTCTCTCTCAATCTCAGAGTTGTTTCCTTGGAGAATAAGATTGGAAAATCCTTCTAAAATTCTTTAGGCTGACAATTGGCAGCAAAAGGAAAAAAGAAAAAGGATGTTTTTTGTCACTCTTAGCTCATGTTGTCTAGATTGCTGCCTCCATCTGTTGTTTCTTACAACAGTGATGGATCTATCACAGTGATCCAAGGGTTGGGTCTGTACTTCTACACTAATAAGCGTTCCCTGCAGTTTGCTGTTTTTTGAAAATGCTCTTCTGTAACCTCTGGTTTTGACTTTGATGATGTGATGGCCATTCTTGTTCCTAACTCCTTGTTGCTGGCTAATTGAGACATGAGTGCTGTGGTTCAATTGCCTCTTCTATCCAGTATATTAGTATTTTTAAACGCAAGAGAATGGTAGTTCTGCACACACAAACTTCTTCTATTTTGATAGTCCTCATTTCATGTCCTGTAGTTCATGCTCTTGAATGGGAGCCCTCTAGCTCCAGGAGGTAAAAGAAGGATATCTCTTGCTCAAAGTTTCTGCTTACTCATTATTTCCCCTAACAGCCCCGAACATCATAGGAAATACCAAAGGCCATGTCTGACCTTGAAAGAAAAGCTATATAATGTTTGTTGTTACAGATATTTATATATTTATACTTACATATTTATAATAGGTATCCCAATCTATTTTATTCCTCTACTGTCTTGGTTTTTATATGTTTTTCCTCAAGCATTTGCCTTCATCAATATATATTTTTAAAAATACTCCTTAATTTAAACCTCACCTGTTATCCAAGGGCTTTTATAAGACAGCAGAGCAGCAAATGATTCACTTATTAACTAAAACTAAGGGAGAGCTGCTGGTGTTTCCCATCGCAGCCCGTCCCGGGGGCGATTCAGCAGGTTCCCGGGATTCAGCAGGTTCCCGGGATTCAGGAGGGTCCCGGGCGCCTCCCTGCGCCGCCTCCTGCAGCTCCAGTGCTCACCAGCTTTGGCTGCTGCCTTTTCTTCCAGCTGCTTTGCTGGAGGAAGGTGCAGCCTGGAGGCTCGTGGTGACCCTGTGCAGCGGGGCTGCCTTGCTGCTCGCTCCTGCTCCTCTTGCCCAGGGACACTGCACGTGCTGTCCAGGGTACCCCGATCAACCACACTGCGTTTTCACTTTCTTGCTGCTTGGGCCTTAAAAAAGTGCGTTTTGGTCATGGGGAATGATTTTCATCTTTTTTTTTTCTTTTTTTGGAGTAAATAGTAGTGTTTATAACAGCACTGTTTTATTTTGCTGGGAGGGGAGTGGGAATCGCATCCTGGAGGGAAATACAGTGATCAAATTCCAGGGACTTTGGAAGGTTTTCAGGTATGTTTGTAGCTCAGCTTGCTTCACAGAGTACATACCATTTATAACATATAGTGCCTTCGTTTGAATTTTTATTTTAAGAGAGAATGTTTGCTGAGACACAAGAGAATTTGGGGCCTCACGGAGATGAGAGACTTGACTTTTACATATGAAAGATCTATGCTTTCATTTAATATTTTAGGTCGAAGATGGAAACTGTCCCATGAAAGACAAATCGCTGTAGATAAATTAAGAATAAGCAGCTAAGGATGCAGTGAGAGTTCCTGGCTTCACATCTGTGTCAGTCGAAAACTGCTGTCTTTGGAATACCGGGGATGCTTTCGGCGTCAGTGATTCATAACGCTTCAACCTCCTTGCTCCCACAAAAGAGAATATTCTGTGGTGTGTTTTGTTTTATTTTGCTTTAGAAATACGTACATATGCCAACAAGCATTTATTTCACAGAAGTAGCTTTGATGGCAGAGGGGAGAATTACGTTGTATCTTCTTGGGCCTAAAATACATAGAAGAAGGAAGGAGAATCTGAACCTAGTTCCAGCTGTGATGCTTTTGTAGGATTTCTCCGTTAGGAACATGCAACCCTAATTCTCTCATTTCACTTAAGACTCTGACACAGCTTGTTTAAAAAAAGTGAATGGTGCTTAAAGAAGGATCTGAGCTCTTTAGATGAGCAGTCTCCAAACCTTTGCACTCGCCTCTTTCTAATGTTCTTTTAACTTTTAGACTGAAAGGAGGTGATGACATTTCCTTGTAGATTTTCATGTGTCTTCTGATTCATTCTTTTTTTTGGCCTCTGCCTTTCCCTTTGGCTTGAGAAGAATGTTAGTCTAATTGCCGTTGTTGCTCAGGGAAAGACTTTATGAATTGCTGTGTTCAGAACTGCCTTTCGTGCTCCTGCGAGGAAGGAGCAGTGCTGGAAGCTGCTGAGGATGGTGCACACGGACATGCCCTCGACAGAGCTCGTGTCTGCTTAAAACAATCAGAAAGCAAAAAATAAAGGAGGGGGAAAGTGGTTGCATCAAAGGCGAAATCCCATTCTCTGCAACTGAAACTGCAGGATGGGGGTTAATTAATCACCTTCAGCTGTGGATAGAAATGAAAAATACATTTAATGGCATCTGAGTAACATGATTGAAATTTGTACCATTTTTTGATGTTTCAACGTCAGGGTTAAAAGAGTGAGTCTTTTTTAGGCCCAAGAATGCCAAGATATTTTTCTCTATCTTAGGCACTTCTCTAAAACATGGGTATATAAGGAATTAAGGGGAAAAAAAAGAAGAGACAGGGAAAGGGAATGACTAAGAATACCTCCTGATATTTCTCTTTTATTTCCATAAGGGGTAATAACTCATGAGGAATCCGGCAGAGGGCACTTTCTTTAAATAGAACATTCTGATTCACAAGCAGAAAAAGGAAATAAATATTTTCTTTTCGTCTTCAAGAGACATCCATGAATACCAGCTTCAGAAACAGTATTTTATCATCCGCACTTAAAAAGGGGTGGGGTGTTGGGGGAAATCCCAGGAATAGCTCAGTGGCGACCACAGGATTTGAAAAATAGCTCTTTTCCTTGTTAAAAGCCTTGCGGGATGCAGGACACGATTTCTTCCTCAGGAATTTTAACCTTTGTACAAGTCCAACCTTTATTTTCCTCCTGTCCTGGAGAAGTTCGACTGTCGGAGCATTAGAACACTAGGTTTTTTGTAAAGGAAATGATGGATAAGTTAGAATGAAACCATAAATGTCTATGGCAGTTGGAGGGAGGCCTCATTGCAGGGCCTGTTCTGGGTGCAGTTTCGGGAGGCAGGAGCGCTGCGATGCTCTGCTGTTCTGGGGTATCGCTGCGGGGCAGCTGGCGGTGCTGGAGCACAGCCCTTGGACCAGGGTGGTGCAGGGGCAGCGTGGAGCCCCGACATGCTCTAGCAGTAGAGCAAAGCAAGCTTGAATGCGCCTGGAGCTGCCCCCGCAGCTGCGCGGGCCTCTCTCCCGCTGCAGGCTCACCCGCTCTGCGCTCGCGCTCTCCCTTGTGGGATGAATCCGTCCGTCTTCCCGTGGCAAAGACGGAGCAGCGCTGGGGAGCTGCTAGCTCGGTGGGATTGCAGCACTTCTCAGGTTGTGGCGCTTTGGTAGCCGCTTAATTGTCTCCATAGATGCAAGCACTTTATGCTGTGATGTATGGATTATGTACGTACATTCCGCGTCAGAGCAGGCGGCCGCGGGAGCGTTTCCCTGGGCATTGCGGAGCCGCTCGCGGGCCGTGACCCGCACCCTGCGCAGCGTCCGTGCCGCTCCTCGCCGCTCCACGTAAATGGATGGCAAGGAGGTTTGAGGCGCAGCACGACGGGAAGCCCTGGGCTTGCTCGGGCTCCAGGCTGGCCGGAGCAGCAGCGACTCCGTGCTGTGTTTGCGCTGGTCAGCGGCGCGCTCGTCCCAGTGGAGTGTGTAAATAAAGGAGAGGCCGCTCGGGTGGCACGGCCGTTTGGGAAGCGCAGACCCGGGGGCCTCGCCAGGACTTGCCTCTGCTTATGGGCCTTGCCACAGAGCTGCACAAAATGGGCTTAAATTAAAGGCACTCCTCCCTGGTGGGTGTTCTTGCCCTCATGTCCTGCTCCTGGTGCCTTCAGTGGAGCTCTCTTGAGCTGCTCTATGCAACACGGTGCCAATTCTCAAGTAAATCCGTCAGCCAGTCCTGGAAATTCTGTCCTGCACAGTAAGTTAGTCCAGGAGACCCGACCTTTGAGAAATACCCTTGTATTTCACGTGTCTCGTGATGCTTTTGCTGTAGGAAGTGCCCTATCCCGGCCCACTCGTGCCGGCGTTTGTGCGGAGCGTGTCGCTCAGCACCGAGAACCGGGTATTTTCTTCCTTCTGATCTGATTAGTGAGCAGGGTGTTTCTTTGCTTTGAGATAATGCCCGGGCAAGTCATTGGTTTAATTGTACATCTTATTGTGTCATCCCTGTTCAATCATGTTCAAAAATACCTACCTTTCACCCTTGTCCCCCACCTCCCTTTTCCCATTTAGATCTCACTGAAGTCCATTCTACCTTATCAGCACAGTAATTTCATGAGCAGAGCTTGGATTTCTGCCGTTTAGGCCCCGGCCATTGTCTGTCGCAGCTGCAGTCAAGATAAACCCTCACCCAGAACAAAGTTGGAATGACCTTTTACAAGCAGAATCTGCCTTGTTTCCCTCCAGACTAATTTATCAGCCTTCATTTCAGCCTAGTCTCTCAGCGGAGGCCTGAAAGAACATTACGGAGGGCATGAATGAACAGGGGGATTAAGATGCTTGGCTAGTCCCTCTTTTTCATCAGACACCTTCTGGATTTACTGAGATGTAAGCTGTACATGACCGTAAGTGGTGAACTGCCTTAAACTTGGAGCAAGGGAAAGGGAAGGGAGGGAAGCTAAAGATCCCCAAGCCACATGGCAGGAAAAGGAGGTCTTGAGATCAGGCAGGGATGGCCCTGAGAGCAGCCGGACACCCGAGGCCCTGCTGGTGACACCAAGGACTGGCTCTCGTTGCGGGTGGATGGGGGGCTGTTAGCTGCCCTAGTGCGGGTGAATATTCCGTCAGTGACACACTGGGAGCTGGGGTTGCTTTACTGGAGTCGGGTGGGGCGTCCTTCATACCCCAAGACATCACATCTCTTTAGTGCTGGTACATTTGACTCTCTTCATCTTCTACAGAGTGAAACCAAGGGTTGTTTTTGTTTAACAGTTTCCAAGCATTACTGTTAAAACATGAGCTGCTCAGCTGGGGGCGCGGGGGGTCCTTGTCCATGAAGGTTGAATCATTGTGGTGGATTACTTTAATTGAGTTGACTTGAAAGCTTTTGCAAAGGAGGAATTAAACACAGCTCCAGTGACTTAACCTCTGGTATCGGTGGTGACGGCTACGGTTGTTCCTGCGTTCCTGCGTGCGCGTCGGGCCCGTAGAGCCGAGCCTGAGCCTAGCTGGGCCTGGGCCATCAGCACAGGAGGGCTTTGGGCCGCTACTGCGCCCTGCTGCCCTGTGCCGCAGTGCGTACGGGGAGGCAAAGGACACGGGAGGGCAGCAGGGCAAGAAATCTGCCCAGAACCACCCTGCAAAGCTCCGCATGCAGCAGCAAACAGGGGCAAGCAGCAACTCCAAACGTTTAGGAGGTGGATTCAGGTTGGGACCAAAGTATTGGAAGGGGTTTGAAGCCAGGAAGGCTCCGACATCGGAAAAGCTCAGCCCTGCCCGCGAGGCTTTCCCAGCTTCCCTTGACCTTGGTAAACCCTGCTGTAGTAGCCTACCTTCCCCCTTCTGAGCACTGAAAGTCCCTGAGATGCAGTGGCTTGTGGTCATTTTAAAATAAATAAATAAATAAATGAACTTTTATAAATCTTTGGAAAACTTTTGATTGAATTTGGAAAGCTCTAGGTGGAAGCTTAGTTTGTGCTTTCTTTGTATCTTCTGTGTTGCTAATCTATATTTTTCTTTGCCTTTGCAGTCTTTCAGCTGGTAATACCAAAGCTGTAGATTTTTTTAGAATTAAGGTGCTCTTTGCTTCAAACTATGGTTGTGCCATCTGAAAAACTGCGCAGCATTTGCACTGGAGACATTTGCTGAAACTAGTAGGACAAGGTTTGTACTGAGCTGGGGAAAGCCGTTCTGCATGAAGCAGAACCTGGGCTGCAAGGCGGGGGCCTGAAGCGCCTCCCTCGTCCCCTGTCATCGCCACCGTCGCCTTCAGGTCACACAAGGACCAGCCCTCCCTTGAAGGGACGTTAGTGACAAGGATAACACGGAGAAATGAAATTATTCTGAATAACAACAAATGATAGAGAGAGGATTATGGGCAAATCTAGAGGGCTGGACGGACTATAGCTCTGCTTGGGAGGGCGATTCTGTGGCCCTTGCAAGACACTGTTAGTCTTTCCTTCCCTTTGCTCTGCTTAGCTGTGCTGCACTCGTGCTAACAGTGCACCAGTATTCCTATTGCACATCACATTTTCCAACTTTCTATTTTTTTTTTTGTGGGTTTTAGATCCAAGCCAGCATTCACAATGAAAATTCTCATGTTGCCTGCAGTTCACTGCAAGATTTTGTGGTAATACGCTGGGAAATGTCAGGCTTAGAAATGCTAGCCAAGGTGATTTGTTGTGCTGTGGGCTGTGGAGCAGCATCTTCAGTTTCTACTAGTTACAATTAATGTGAATTTCACCCTTCCTTGCAGAAGTTACTCTCTTTTTCATATCGAAGGAATTTCCATGCAATGATTTATTTAATTGAACAAATGAAGGTATTACTTATCCCTGTTAGATTTAAACAAGTATATTGCTCTTGCTTTATGACTGTCCTCTTTTGGTATATAATCGATACCAATTTATGATGCTCTCTGAGTGGCTGGTACATTTGAATTTGTTTCACAGTGCTAATGAGTACCTTGCACCCTAGAAGATCGTTTTTGGAAAAAGTACCCTGTTTATTGAGATTTAGAAGTGCACCAGTACAGCCTAGTTGATTGGACTGATAAGTTATGAGTCCTTTCCTGATTTTTTTCAAATAGCTTCATTTTCCAAAGAGTTTGTGCCTATGTGGGGTAGATATCAGTAAATGCTTGTGTAAATTTGCTGCTTATTCTAAATAGTAATTGGCAAGATTGGGAATATAAGGAGCTCAGAATGCGAATGATGGAGTCCTGATACTGTAGCTTTTAATTTATTACCTGTATTATCCACACTCTGTGTTTTCCACTTTGTTCTCTCTCCTTCACGAGTTGTGTTTTCACTAGACTGGCGTTTTCCTCCTCTGATGAATTAACTGTCAATTGAAGTTAGTGAGATAAATCAAAACAAATGGACACGGGCGCCGTATTGACTTTCTCGGTGGCTGGCTCTGCAAACGGCGTTGTGAGCGGCGGGCGGCTCCGGGCGCGCGGCCCTGCTCCCCGCCGCCTTGCCGGGATGCTCCCGCGTGGACGAGGGCCTTTGGCGGCTCCCGAAACCTCGCGTTTGCCCCGAGCGGGGAGAACCGTTGCCAGTCTGCTTTGTGCTGCCTGCACGATAGCGGGGTGGTGATCGGGTACCCAAGACCAGCACCGTTTCTGTCCCTGGCCAGACTAGCTAGCACCCTGGGGTAGGCCTGAGCTGTGGCTGTGGTGGGTGTCTCGTCCCTTGCCAACAGGGTGCAAATTGCACAGCACAGACGTTCCCTCTGCTCTCACCCACGGTCGGCTCTGAAGAGGAGGGCAGCAAAGCGAGCTGCGGGTGCTGGCGGCGCGCCGGGGGCTGCGGGGGTCCCCAGCAGCCGCGCTGTCCCCTCGTGCCCGCCGTGGGAACACGCGGCCGCCAGCCCCCAAATCCCTCTGCTGTTTGTTTGCTTGTGGCTTAAACATCTGTGCTTTGAAACGCGTTCCCAGTCAGCGAGATTTTTTCATAGCTATCGTTTTATTGCGTGTTTTGTCTTCCTGTGTAACCAGCACCACGTTTAGCAAATTAATGTAACACCTCCTCACCTGGAAGAGATCTTAGGCTTTGCTTCAAGAAGTAAAAGGTTAAAAAAAAAAAAAAATGTGTGTGCAGAGGAATGGATGGAGGAGAGGGGGTAAAGCCTCTCAGCAGTAGGTTAATTGGAGACTGGAATACCAGTGTAGATGGGAGCACATAGTTTCCTTGGACAATGTGCTAAAGAACTGGGAGCTGGGAAGGACCAGCTGGGATTGTTAGTGAATTAGCTGAAGTCAGAAACCACTGAATGAAGCAAAGAAGTAAAGGGGAAATGAAGGTTAGGGTATAATTCAGTCTAAATTAGGTGGGCCATTCACAATGCATAAAAGGGCTCTGAGCTTCCTTTCTTGGGGAAAATGGGTAGGAAAGCTCACTTTTATTTGGATGTGGGGTGAGTGGTTGATTTTAAGAATGCGCTTACCTAGAGCCGATAATTTTGGAAGCACATTGTCCCACATGAGTTCGGATGAAGCATTCAAATAATCTCCTATGTCATGAATGTGAAAGACAACAGGTTTAAGAAGAAAATATCCCATCAGTTATGCTGCAAGTGCCTGTCATGTTAATCTGTTATGAGCTGAAGCGAATTCTACTCATTTATTTTATCTTTGCTAGCTTATTAGCGATGGAAACTCTTTATCGAATCATCTCTAAACTGTGGATACTTGAAATCCGCTCTGATGTGGACCCATTTACTTGTTATTTTTGGAAAGATTTGCTGTGCCATTTGTGTGACAGCTTCTCTTCGCCCCTGTTTCATTTTCTAAATGACTGTCCCACTGGAAATGATACTGCAGACATAGCACTGGTGCTTGGAGAGAACATATTAGTTCTACCTTAAATTTTGGAGTCCTAAGGAAGCCTTTCCTAGGAGAGGGAGGGGAGCAGGAGGACAATGTAAACTGGTCTTGTAGTTGGCTTAATTTTTCTTTCTTTTTCTTTTTTTTTTTTTCCCCTTCTGTGATTAACCCGGTGCAGGCAAAGCCAGATAGTTGTGTGTGAACTCTAAAATCACTGGCAAAAAGAGCTCCTGTGGTGTTTGCTTCCAGGTGGGGTTTGCAATGGTTGGCTCTGGCTGGGGTGCCAGCGTGCTGGGAGCTCCGGGCACCCTGGGGATGTCCCCAAGCACATCGGGAGGTTTGTGGCAAACAGAGCTGTGCAGAGGACCCCGCTCTGATATCCTGTGAGCGTGTCTCGGAACGTGCCCTGTGCAGCATAAGGCCTTGAAGCTGAAAGGACGGTGCTGGGTGAGGGCTGCCCAAGCCCGCCGCGCACGTGCGCCGCAGGGCAGTGCCTGCAGATGCTTCTTTCAGCCTTGCAGCTCTTTGGAAGGTGCCAGGATACGGGTACACACTGTTGAATTCCTGGTCTGGAAAGCTGGGTGCTGTTAGTGCACCGTGAGCCTTCCCACAGGGACGTTCTGCTGGCATCACAGACCTGCCTGCTGGTATCCCGGTTTGATCAGAGGTGAGGAGCTCCATGGGGAGCTCCATGGGGAGTGCCGGAGGCGGCTGCTTGTGCCAGGGAGCGGCTGCCCCGGCGCCTCCGTCCCCCGTATCCATTTCTCCATGTTCCTTCCAAAGGCTCCTGTCAGGCCCAGTCAGTTTAAATGAGATTCAGGACTGGAAGGGCAATAAGTGTTCAATCAAGGTATTTGATAAATTGCTTAAACAATCTTGCAGATTGCAAATTCTGTAAATGCAAGTTCTGCATTTATTCAAAACTAGTGAATGTGACAAGAGTAAGAGACAGCAAAGTCAAAACAGCAGGAAGAAAAAACTCAGATTCTTTGATGAGATTAAAATACCAGCAATTTAAGTGGCAAGCAGGTAGGACTGTGCTGCTCGTATAGCTTTCCAGCCAATACTTGAGCATTTACAAGGAGCATATACAGATGGGATAAAGAAGAGAGGCTGATTTGATGATTGCAGCATAATTTTACCTTTACTTTAGGGTATGTGTGTTTTCCTTAATATCTTGAATGACATAATTTAGATGGTCAGGAAAGTTTTTCCCCTTATTAAACAGAATGACAAGTGACTGTAAAAGTAGCAGAGGGGCAATCTCAACAAACCCCAGATTGCTTGGAGTACTGAATAATTCCCTTGGGCTCGGCCGTCGTGGCGGGAGCCTCCTCGGCAGGGCTTGTTCTGATAAGCGGCTCCGTGTGAAAGATGCAGACGAAGCCCTAGAGCAAACGCTGTTCCCTGGCCTTGAAGGAGCTGCTTGCCCGTGTTTGTGATCCTGCTGTGGGGCTGCAGGTTTCGTTATCCTAAGGAAAAATGGAAGAAGATAGTGCAAATCAAACTTCTTTTTGACTGCCTGCCAGAGTGAAATCTTCCTTTCTGTCTGACTTTATTTCTTCCTATAAATGAAAGCAGATTAGCAAACTACGAGGGGAGAGGAATGAGCGTGTTGTGAGTGCAGACATGAGCACCAGCAAGCAGCATCACCTGAGATGAGAGTTTGCTGGGCTGCCGGGAGGCGCCGCGCCGCTGCAGCGATGCTCGGCAGCCTGCTCTCCTCTCAGAGCTGCTGCTTTTGTGCACGCGAGATGCTCCTGCAGCATCCCCTCCCTTATGCATAACCCTGGCGGTGTTTTGATCAAGAGCCCGGATGCTAAAACTCTGTTTCAAGTGCATTTGTTCTGCTCGTCTCCATCACTGGTGCCTTTCTGGTTCTCAGAGGGGCTGCCGGACCCCTGTTCCCTGCAGGTCTCCAGTGCGGACGATGCTCCCGCTCCCGGCCCTCCAGCAAGTGACCCCTGTGCCCCTTCCCTACCTGCTGCGCCACAGGTGGGACGTGTCCCAAGGGACCCTTGGAGCGAGCGGCCTGAAAAGTGCGTGTCTGTGTTCGGGAGAATGTCGGAAGACTTGGAAATTCTTTGGTGAAAACCACCAAATGCAGCGTGTTGAGTATTGCATGGGGTAGCATTCTGTGCATGGACATGCACTGTGGTGGGCTTGAGCAACAACAAAAACTGTGCACACACAGACATACATATATATATTTTATATATATATATATATATAAATAAATAAATAAAATACCCTGCAAAACAAACCACAGATGCTAAGTGCTTCCTGGAGTTGTTTTGCATCCTATCTGCAATAGGCTTGGCATGACCTCCTGGTCCCTGTGAACGTTTCGAGCAATTCTCTCTTAGTTAAACTAGTTTTACAGAAGCCACCCAAATGCAAATTGTTTTGGTAAATTAGTGAAGATTTACCTGCTAGAGCAGTAGCTGCTAAAAAGCCTTACTGCATTTTTTTTTCTGAAAATTAAACATGAAATGTGAAAGTAGCTAAAAGATTCTTCTTCCACATGTGGATATAGTCAGTAAAAAAATCTTTCTCCTGTGAGTCAAAAACACTTATTTTTTGCTCTTTAAAGGCAGCTAGTTTTTAGGACTGCCTAGCTGTCGTTATTCTCTCTCCCATAAAATATGTACATTTTAGCGCATTGAGCCCATCCTAGTTCATGGGATTGAGCCGCTCTAAAGAGCCCTTTCAGTTGTTAACTAATAAACGAATTGTGTGCAAGGTGGAATGGCTTTAAAGCCCCGCTCTGCTTGCATGGGGCCGGCGCCTTTCTGTTGTGCTCGGTGCGGGCTGGGAGCCGGGCTGCGGGTGCGTGCGGGTGCGTGCGCCTCTTGTTTCATTCTGCTGGAAATGCGGCACCACAGTAGGCAAAATGGATGAAACAGAGGGAAAAAAGAGACAATAAATAGTTTCCTAACCTGGCTCGGATAATAGAGAAAGTTCGTTAGATTTATTAATCCTCATTTTCCTTTGGACTGTCAGGCTTAGAGTGAC
Source organism: Rhynchotus rufescens (assembly GCA_032273925.1). Classification (NCBI taxonomy): domain Eukaryota; kingdom Metazoa; phylum Chordata; class Aves; order Tinamiformes; family Tinamidae; genus Rhynchotus; species Rhynchotus rufescens. Next base: position 4,061 of record JAVCKT010026640.1, on the reverse strand, counting down.
AGTAAAAAAGCTTGTGACGACTTTGGCTAATTTGCACTCCATTCACTTTCTCATGAAAACCCATCAGGATGACTGAAGAACTGCTCTGCAATTGACCTTATTCAATGGCAGAGTGATATACTGGGAAACAGGCCAGTTTTTACAATGCCGAAAAGAGCAAATTGGACGGAATCTTTGTTCCTCTCTTTCTTTCCCCTTCCTTTTTATGCCAGTCTTGCTCTAGTTAAGCTCTCCCATTTGTTGCAGCGGTAGCTGCGGGGCTCAGGTCGCCCTCGGGGCTGCGGGTGCAGGTGACGAGGGCGCCGGGCAGGTGGTGGCCGCCGGCCGCCCTGTCCCCGCGCGGCAGCGCCGGATGCCGCCGTGTCCCCGCGCTCCCGCGCCTGCCCCGAGCTGTCCCCGCGGGCGCGCGGTGGCCGATGCAAATGGGCACAGCTGTGAATGGGCGGCGGGGCGGATTAGCACATGAACAGTGCCGGCGCTGGCAGGTATCAAATTTAGCCGGGATGGTGGAGAATGGCAAAGCGGGAGCTCCGGTGGAGGCCCTGAGAACGGGACTGCTCTGGGCCCCGGTGCCCCTCTCTTCCCTCTCACTGCAGTGGCTAAAACTGCCGCTTGGTTTCCAGGCTCCCCCAGGAGATTGGTGACGAGCAGGATCTGTGACAGTCTTGGATGGGTCCAATCCTGCTGCTAGCCTTCGTAAGAGTGGTGCTCCCGAGGTGCAAGGCAGGTCTTCCTCTCTATACCAAAGGTCTAGTTATGAAACCAAAGAATCGGCTGAGCACAAGGAACTGCAAGTCTGTGCATTGCTGCTAAGAGAGCCAGTAGTGGTGCAGTGTCGGGGATGCATTTTTCTTTGCAGAGAGCAGGATGCAGCAAGGCGGGTGCCAGAGCAGGGCTGTCCAGAGGAGCCTGACCCGAGGGCACCTTGCAGTGAGCAGAAGTGGCCCCGTGGCCTGTCCCCCGAGAGCTGGATGGCGACATGGAGCCGTTGGCAGCAGCACCAGGGGCCTGAGCACCGGGACGGGACTGTGGCCAACTGCGGGGCTGCCCCGAGTGCGTCCTCGGGTCCCGCGGAACCCCGGGCCCGATGGCAGCCTGGCCTGCACTGTTTGCATCAGAATGTTTAACACGGGCAATTCCCTCGTTTTACTTAGTAAATTACTTTCAGTTCATCTAAAACTGTAATTCTGCAAAATGGAGAAATGGCCTGATCTATTTCTCTTCCTCTAGGCAATACTCTGTGTAAAAAGAGAAGGAAAAAATCCAGTACTGAAGTGCTACATGTAGAGGTTGTGTTCTCTGGATGGTGCCTTCTTCATTTCTCGCACCTTTTGTACAGGATTTCAAAGCGTTGCAGTGGTTTGCTCTGCTTTTTATTATTTTCCTCCACACATTTGGTTGCTTTTTTCCATTTACCGAATGTAAAGGAAGGACGGAGACGGGCACGAGCCTCGCAGCGCCGTGGGGGCTCGGTGCTGCCGCGCGGGCCGGGGAGCCGCTCGCTCCGTGGCGCTCCCGCTCGCTCCGCGCACCCGGCCCCGGGTGCCCGCGGCGCCGGCGCCAGCGGCACAAACGCAGCCGGCCGCCCCGGAACAGCGGTGCTCGGGGAGGGCTCCGGCTGGCGAGCTCGGCCCAGAGCTTTGCGCGCAGACGAGCAGCGTGCAGCGGAACCGTCGAGGTTTTGCTGCACCGCGGAGGAAGGGCCGGCGCTCCCCGAGGGCGCCCGGGCCGAGCGGGGCGCGCGCTGCTCCCGGGACGGCGGCGCCGCTTCCCGCTCTCCGCGCGGCCTTGGAGCGGGCAGCAGGCGGCGGGCACGGTGCTGGCTCTGTCATCTCCTTGCCCTCCTCCTTCTGGTGCCCTCAGGTCCTCCAATTTCCCCTTCTCTCTCTATCGAATTCTGCCCATGTCCGCACCCTCATTAATCAATGTCAAGTCACGGAGTGTACAACAAGGGCCGTATTCTTCGGCTGCCCCCTCAGCCCTCATACATCCCATTGTTCCCAGCACTGATTCAGATGGCAAGAAAACAGCCGATGCAGCACATAAAAGAGATGAGACAGAAATGAAAAGAATCAAGGAGGGGAAAAAAAGGAGGAGGCATTTTTTTCCCCTGAAACACTCGAATAAATACTCGGCAATGATAATTTAAATTATTCATACATTTATGAAAACATCCATTGAAAAGTGAAGTGTATGATGCTCTTTGTCTATTTTACTTGTCTCTTGTTTGTGATTAACCTTTACTGTAACTTGGGCTGGCAGTGCCATGCTCACAAAGACCAGACTTTTCCTTCCATGGGAAAAAATGTTTCATCGTATCCAAATGAAAAATTAAGTGGAGGTATTTAGTGCTGATGTGGCAATTTGCAAAGCATTAAAGATGCAGTATTATCCATGTCTGTCGTCCAAACACTGCCTGTTTAAAAGGGAATATACAAAGCCAGCTTTTAAGGGCGCGTTCCTCGTGGCAGCGCCGGCCGCGCGCCCTGCCCTGGATCCCGGCCGGAGCCGCAGGATCCGCCGCGCTCCGTGCGGAGAATCCGCCCGCGCGTGGCCGCCCGGGAGCCCTCGGGAAGGGGAGCCCGGAGGAGGCCGCGCGTTGTCGCGCTGCCCCACAGCCCTTCTGCTGCAGCCCTGGGGTCGCTGCATCCAGTTGGAAAAACTGCCCTTTGTGGCCAGAGGGATGGGACAATATGAAATGCCGACAGTGATAAGCAAGCTAGGATCGGGAGTAAGGAGAATAACTTGGGAAGTTTGGAAGCGCTCGCGGCTATGGGATTGCGTTTTTTGGTACATCTCTGCAATTCCCGCTTGCTGCGGAGACCAAGAGAAATAGTCAAAGAAAAGCTTTTCTTACAACATTTGTGTCTTGCTTGTAATTCATCAAATTTCTATCTGGCTTCCAAACCGAAGAGGCCTGGCTAATGTCACATAATCTATAGATAATCATCCAAACATTTTTATTCTCAAGTGAACGTATTTAGTGCAGCAAATATGCATGTATGCCGTGCCATAACTGGCTGATTACGTGGGAGGGGGAGCCATTGTCTGGCAGTCAAAGCCAAGGGATTTTAAGCAAAGATCTAGTTACTCTTCTGTTGACTCTGCAGTTGACTCTTTGTGTGACCTTGGCCATGTCACTTATATTTTGAATGCTCCGCTTCCTTCTGTAAATGGATATAACAGTTTTGAGGACATGCAGAAAAGTGTGGCGGAAACTTAATAAAGCATTTTGAGATTTCCCCTCATAATAGGTGCTGTAGGGCCTTGGCAATTGAAGCTAATGGCAGCCTTTTCAGCAGTGGCTTTTTGTGAAGCGTTGTTATTGTGGCACTCATCTCGGCAACGTCGCCGCGCTTCTTTTATGCCTTTTCCAGCCCCCGTCCGCTTTTGTGGTTTGTCTTTCAGTTTTTTGCTCTAGCTATTTCTGTACGAAGCGCTGCTAAAGCCACTTTCTTTACATCTCTCTAGTTTTGGCTTTGCTAAGCTTGTGTTTTAATGCTGTCTCTGGGTCTGCCTATTGCGAGGGTGAAGCGTGTGCCCTTGTTTCAGCAGAAAACATTTTTAGAAAATCTCCTGATGGATAAATCTGCTAAAAGAGGCTGTCAGTTGTAGGATACAGTATTTATATAGAAAGTGTGGTGGAAAACCGTATATTAAAAGAGGAAAGGAGCTGGAGCAAAAGTCCTAAATCAAACTCCTGGCAATATACTGTCTTGCTGTGTATTTCTTGTTAGGCTGCGATTCCTTTTTCTTGGAAGTTATCCAGAACTTCCTGGCTCGGCGATCTGGGATACTGGCAATGCACAGTGATTTTCTTTTTTTTTTTTTTTTTTTTAAATATAATGGCTATATGCAGCAGAGGGAGAACTTCAGAACGCTCTGAGGTTTGTTTGGGTACCGAGAGGCATCCAGAGCGGCGGTTCCTTCGCGCGGCTGATTTGCATAAATCCTCCCAGCCCGAGCCCTGGAATTCCCAGCCCGAGCCCTGGAATTGCCGCCGCCGGGAGAGGCTGGGGCCGCCCGGGGCTCCGCGCGCCGGCTCCGAGGGTGCCCTGCTC
>JAVCKT010026637.1:0-27726 GCA_032273925.1 Rhynchotus rufescens | reverse complement strand
CGCGAGGCAGCGCCTGGCCCACACCGAGAACAGCCGGGCTCTGCTGCACTCGGGCTGCTCCCCGGGATCAGCCCCGGGCTCCCAGGCTGCTCCCGATTCCCGCGTGTGCATCTCTGAATGACAACAACACGAACAGGAGGAAAATAAATAAATAAACAAACCATTTCCTCCGCTCCCCAGAGCCCCGTGCTCTCCGTTTGCCACCCGTGCTCGGGCTCTGCTAACGCGCCTGCGGCAGAGGGGCCTGTCTGTTAACACGTGTCAGAGACAACTGCAGACTCCAGCAGAGACCGAGGCGCGGGGAGCAAGTGCCGGTGACTCGGCAGCACCGCTGTCGGCCACGGGGACAAGCCGGGGCCTTGGAGCGGCGGCCGCGCCGAGCGCTGAGGTGGCGGCTCGGAGCGAGGCCGAGCGCGGGCTCCGCAGAGCAGGCCGGGCCGTGCGCCCCTCGCGGCCTCGGGTTCTCCTGCCCCGAGGAGGCTCCCAGCAGGGCTTGGAGCAGCACAATTAACACCAGCACAATTAACTCGCATGGCGTTTGGTTTGTTTTGGAGCCCGGCTTTCCCAAGAGGCCCCGTGCCCCGCACGGCCGCGCTGGAGCTCTGCTTTACCGCAGCAGCTTTGCGAAACGCGAAGAGGAAGCGCGACAGAGCGGGCAAGTGACGGGCTGGGAACAGGCTGTTCTGGGCACGCGGCCCAGCCCGGCGCCATGGCCCGGGGCAGGCGGCGGCACCGGCCCGCGGGGCGGCAGGGCCGGCGCCGCCTGCGCCCGTCAGCGCCGCGGCCTCCCGCTCCCCGCGCGGCCCACACGCCTGGTTGTCAGCAGGAGCGCCCGGGAACGGGGCTCAGGCCGGGCTGGCAGCGGCCACCCCTGGCCCAGGGCTTGCTGCCCCGCACACGGCCGGGGCTGGAGCGCGGGCTGCTCCCGGCGCCATCGCACAGGACTATGCACTGGACGAGACGGCGCCTGTTGCGGTACCACGGGTGCCCACAAAGAGCCACAGACTCCCCTCCTGGGCGCCAGGCTGCTCGCGTGCAGCTAGAAACGTTCAGCAGAGAGCACCTCACCCTGCGCACACTAACCAGGAACAAAGCGCTGCCCGGGGCAGCTTCCGCGCCGGGCACGCGCCCTGCAGCCCCACGATCGGCTCGTGGCGGCAGCCGCGCGCCGGCCACTGCGCCCTCGGAGGCGGCCGCTCGCCGGCCACTGCGCCCTCGGAGGCGGCCGAGCCGGGGCCGCAGCAGGTTGGAGGTGGAACCAGGTAACGAAGGTGCAAACCGGTTATAAACACGGCAGCCGCCAAAGCCGGGGGCTCCGTTGCCTCCACAGGGGTGAGGCTCCAGCCCGGAGGTTGCTGAATTCCTGGAGACTTTTGTGGCGACTTCTTTTTTAAACCAGGAATGCCCAAATTAGCCTGTGTGCTGGCGTGAGAACCAGTTATTCGTGGTCACTTTCTTTCTGCTGGTGTTTCCTTTTTGTGTGTAGCAACAAACACGGTTCCAACACAGAGCAACAGATTTATCTCTACTAATTGCTCGGCTTGTCGAGGCCCTAAGCACTGAAATGACAGGGCCTGTTGGTGACACGAGTGTCCCTCCTGCGGCCCGCAGCCCCCGGCTCCGGGGATTCCGGGATGAAGGAATGGCGGCTGCGCCTGCCCATCGCTCCGTGCGATCCCTTCCGCTCCCCGGGGCCTTTCACCTCAGAAAACACTCAAAATAACATCCCTGGGAGCGAAGGGCTTATGTGGGGCCCCAAAAGCTATAGGAATATCTATACTGAAGACAAAATCATAGGCATCCTTTAGGAATTTTACATCTGTTTTGGGTAGATCAAATTTCATTAAATTCATTGTCCCGATGCATTAACATTAACATTGTCCCGATGTGTATTAACTTACTCCACAGGAAGGTTATAATTATGAGAGGAGGAACATTATAGCAACCAGAACGCTTCTTGCAGGAGAAACTGCTCAGAAAGAGCCTGTGGTTCCTCAGTGATGTGAAGAGCACCCTGCTCCATCAGCCCAGGCAAAGGAGGAGATGACACTTTAATCCTCAGGTACTAAATTGCTTATCAATGTGCACAGTAAGTACCCTCATCCCTCACCGCTGACCTTCCAAGCTGAGCTGTTAAACTTGTTGATAAAATATATTTGTCCTTGATTTTGATTGGAGTGAGGAAAGCAAAAATAGAGGTAATTTACAGCCATTTGTGGCCAGAGAATATCTAGAGTAAATAAAAGATATGAGTAATAAAGAGTCAAATTTAGGGAGCACCTTTGAAGAAAGTCCTTGGGCTACTCCCAGGTTCTCCTTTGCCACCCAAGGCTTGCAAACAGCTGCCCTGGGCAACCAGCACCGCGTGCAAGTGGGTGCAGTGCAGAAATAGTCCCCTCCTGGTACAGCATGAGCTAAGCAAGGAAAAGCAGTTGCCGTGATGCTGGGGCGACAGCGGGTGAGTAGGGAACCTGGTGGGGACGGTGGCATCCAGTTCCCACAGGAGCTGCCCCGGACTTTTCCTGCTCAAATCCTCACTTCCTTCTCCCTGATGCATCTCCTCCGAGCAGGATAAACCCCCAGCGAGGGATCCAAATCTCCTTCCGACCAGGCCAGCTCCTCTAAAGAGACAGGTTTTCACCCGCGCAACAGTGCAATGGGAAGCAAGCAGCTGAGTCTCCCCTCTACCAAATCTGCACTCAAAACACGCAACCAAGCTAAGATTTTACCTTCGCAAAGACCTCCGATTTGCAACAGTGAAAACACTGCTCTCGCCCCAAGCCACAGCAGAGCCATTTGCTTAAGTTCACACAGTAATATATGGGAGAGAAAACAGCAAAGCGGGCTCTGAGCAGCAGACAGCACCGCGCTCGCCACTCCCTGTGCGGCCGCTGGAGCCAAGGAACCCGAGAGGCTTTCCTGCAGCCCAGGGCTTGTCCTGAGCCTCCTCCTGGTGCCTATGGAGCGGCCGCCCTGCAAGAAGGCGGCTGCAAGCAGGAAAGCGCGGGCACGTTCCTGCTCCCCGCGCAGCCCTTGCCAAAGCGCCCCAGGAATCACATCTTTGGGGTGCAGCACTGGGGGACTGTGCTGGATTCCCCATGTCCTGCAAGGACTTCCACCCGTGCTCCCGCAGCATCGGGGCTCAGCCCGGGCAGGCCCCAGCGAGGCGGCACTTCCAGCACCTCCAACCTTTCGCCCCGAGCGCGGCAGTAACAGCAGGCAGGGAACAGCCTCAAAAGCCTGTCCGGTTACGAGGCAGGAAGGGATGGGAGAGGCAGCAGCAATGAGATCTACCCCTTTGACAGCGGGGAGACGGGAACAGCGTGTTCTCTGGCAGGCCCCAGTTTACTCTTCTGGTTATTGCTGGTTTATAGAGGGCGTCTGGCAGCTAATAAAGTGGAAGTGTCTCGCTCCCGGACTCAGCTCTTTACCAGCCGGCTCCCTTTCCCAGATGGACACACAGATAAGCGGCCACACCGGCTGCTCCCACGTGGGGCCGGCGGGAACGGCATCGAGCTGGAGCCAAAGGCACCCACGAAGCCCCAGCTCACGGCACGCGATTGCTCATCTCACCTGGGGATTCTTAATTAAACACCTCATACCCTGAGGGGAAAAATAGTGATCAGCCAGCTGCAAACACCACCAAGAATAAAAAAAACAGTGCATAAAATAAAAATTGTGCTTTATATGAGTCCCACAGGGGAACCGGCAAGTGCTGCTGCCCGGGAGCAGCGAGGAGGGACGGGCAGCTGCGGAGCGAGGCCTCTCCGAAACACAGGACAAGCCCAAGGCAGAGCGAGCAGCAACGTAACGTGGCTGAGCACTGGGCTCTGCAGCCTGCAAGGGGCCAAGGAAGGAGGCAGAGAGGTGGAAACGGGAACAAATTACTCACCAAAGGAGTCCAGGGCACAAATGCCGGAGCTGCAGGAGCAGCAACACGTACAGGGAAGGCAACTGGGTTTCTCCCCTCTCCAAAGCGGATGAGTTTGCACATAGGTTTGATGCAGCTGGCACTGCTGTTTGGGGATCTCCTTGTATTTTACCTAATTTTGTCTTAAGAAAAAAAGTTGTGGAAGTGCTAGAAGCTTTCTAGACAAGGCTTGCTACAAAGATCTAAATAACAATCTTTAATGCATTTCATAAGAAAATAACATTTCATAAAATACATTAGACTCATCTTAATCATAAGCTGTAGTAGACATCTCACAAGAAACAACCTACAAAACTGGGTTTATTCTCAGAGTTAGGTTTGATCATGTGTTTTCTGCTGCTTGATGAGAACTCTGTGCTTGAGATGGTGAATAATGACAGACTTGAGCAACGGCCATTGCTTCCAGCTAGAGGAGCTTCCAATCAGTTGATTTATGTTGCACCTACCCCATAATTTTAGATTCAAAATTCATTAAACTGTTCTGAAAAGGACAGTCATCCCACTGTCACGAAGCATGAATTCTCCCAGCTAGTGGCAGACCAATTTAGCCAGAAGCCAGCCCCATTCAACCCACTGAAGGTTATTCAGACAGTTTCTAAGCAATTTGGTTATAAGAAACCTTTCTTCACTCCTAAAGACAGAAAGAACAAACAAGCTTTTCCTAAACAGACATCTATTTAAAATTCTTCATAAATAAATTCCTCTTATGCCCAGAGAGGACTTCACCTTCCGCGGAAGGTCTGCAGGGAGCGGGCCGGGCCGCAGTCAGCACTCGAGGCCCCGCATGGCGGCGACGCCGCTGGCCGTTCGGCGCGGGACGCCCTTCGCCGCTTGCCGGAACTCCTCTGGTTTCACCTTCAGCAGCACCACGATGTTTTGCAGCGTTCTGGATGGCTGGAGGCCGAGGGCATCCATCACGTTTATTAGATAGTCTGAAAGACAAAGGATAAGAGTGTATTTAATAACAACAGACACTATGCAAGCAACACCCAAACGAAGGTTTTTCTTCACCCTTCAGGACAGCTAGGACCGCTCTGTCACTGCCAGCTGGGGCGCACACGCAGCTCTTGTCTTTGGAATTTAACTGCACCGACTGACAAATATTTTTGCCTTTGGTCCATTAGTTCTAACAACTGTCTGTCTTGTTCCGAGGACCGAGACACTCTGCCGTGTTACAGCACCTGCGGGGAGGACCCAGGTCCCCGGGGTAGTAAGTCACCGAGGTCACAGATTAAAGATCCCAATCAATTAAAAGATAAGTTAAGAGGTTGCAGCAAAGACGGGAACTTCAGCTGGGGTGCTCCTGCTGACAGACTCCATGCTGAAGTCAGGCTGGCCATGGTGAAGTTGGCACCCATTATTAGAGCAGAAACAGGCCCAGCTCAGTTCTGCATTGAGAAGGACCTTGACTTGCTCACTCAGAAACACAAAGCTCTGATGAAGCAGAAGCACTTACCAGAAAAACCTTTTTCCTAGGAGAGGGATGTGACAGAGCACTTTGCAAAAGAGCAGCCATGAACCACTGCACTAAACAGGTTCAGACACATCCGCATGAGATAGAAGGGGAAACCCACACAGCAACTTCTTCAACTGAAACACAGTGAAGGAAGAGCCCAGGCGCCCCAGCACAGTTCCCAGGCCAGGCTCACCGATGTCTGTGGCGAGCTGCTTGGTGGAGTGCCCGCTGAGCCCCGGTATCTGCAGGATGACCTCGCAGTAGGTCTGCATCGTGGCCCTGGCGATGGAGCCCAGCCAGTAATCAGCCATGTTGTCCAGCTCGGGTAACTCATCCCCTGCGCACAGAACCCGCGTTAGCTGCCAGCCGTTTCGCTTACCTGCATTTACCAGTTTTGCAACAGGACATAATTCATAAACGGTTAACAATTTATTCAACAAAGCATTAAGGCACTGAATTTCAGACAGTTTGTCAGCTGGTTTGGAATGATCAAAGCTGTAATTTATCTTCCTTGATACTATATAACATTGAAAGATAGCTCAGGACCCTAAACACTTCCCTCTATTACTCATCAGGTAACTAATTTCTGAAGGGATGACAGGTGCTGGGGCCAGGATCACGGGCACTCCCTGGCATGTTCTCTGGGACACAGCCCGTTCCAGGACTGCTTTACAAACGACTCAAATGACAGTGATTCATGGGTTTTCCAAGTGTTGAAGACATTCTGGGTTCATCAACGTTTTGAAAATTAATGACTTATTAAAGATGTAAATGCTTCACGATGACAGATGACTGATGCCAAAACCTAAAGCAAAGGGTGTATTCTCAGAAAGCTTCAGGGAGACTATAAACAGCGAGCTCCACGCTGCTCGACGGCCAGAGCAAGCGAGCCCTGGGAGGAGATGAACGGCAGCGCCGCGCGGCACTGGGGAGCGCTGCTGGGGACTGCAAGGGGCTCGCGACACAACCAGCGGGGACGGGCATCTGAAGACTGAATATGAGCCAAACTCAGCCTGCTGCAAGAAATTAAGGAAAAACCACTAGAAAGAATTCCCTAGGTCTAAGGAAATGTGTTAGGGACAAAGCTTTGAAGAGCAACGGGGCCACGTCTGCCTCAAAGAGCAGCCCCAGCCGCACTTCTTCCATCCATGGGTTTTTATCATAGTGACGGGTATCTGCTCGCTAGTCGTGAGCAGCACTAGTAATAGCAGTGGAGCTCTAATGGTTTTTCAAGTGGGGATAATAAAGAATGAATATGAAATTTAAAAGAAATAATCATCATTTGAGTTCTGCTCTTCCTTGAGCTCTGATGATAGAGACCAGGACACATGACTGGATCCTTAAGAAAAGGATGTTCTCTTAAAGATGCAAAACCTGTCCCAAAGCAAGAGTCTACAGGCCAGGTTCTGCCTTGGGCTGCTGCTGCTCTGACAGGCGCACGTTGCAGGCCGCCCAGGGAGTAACAAAAATCCTTCCTGGATTTGCAGGCAAAGGAGACAAAGGAATAAGATGTCCAAAGGCCAACAGCATTATTGCCCTTTTGCTGTAAGTGACCAACCCAAATAGAACAGTACGGGTGATTCCACACTCCTCACGGGACAAGGAAACAGGGTATCAGACACTCACAGTATTCCAAGACAGCAACCAGTACATTAAATACTTCTCCAGCTATGCAACAGTACTTAAGGTCTGACATCCCAAACCACAGGGTTAATAATCACCAACCTATTTAAAGGGGAGGAACTAGAGCTTGCTGTCTGAATAAAATTGGGAAAAAAAAAAAAAAAAAAAGTTTTATTCATTGTCTAGATGGTCGTCATGGCCTCTGCAGAAGATTGCTGGAAGAAACATCATGAACAATCAGAAGGGAATGGATCTCGAACAGCTTCCTTACTATGACCCATCACATGTAATGCCAAAATGTGAAACCTTCCTCCAGACATGCTATTTCCCTGGTTTCGCCCTACCTTGTTCTGGAGGGAAAGGCAGTTTTCCAGCATGCAATGCCAGTTCCAAAGCAGAATCCTCCTGAGTGACAAATGGTTCAAGATGGAGAGGCAGTGACATAATGTATTGCCCAATCTGGAATAAAAGCACAAAAGAGCTGAGTCACTGCACGAATGAAGAAACCCAAGTGCAATAATACAAACTTGAAGGCAGAAAGCTAAGCTTGACAGCAGCTCACACGTACAGGAGTTCAGAAACAAACTATGTCTCTTGCTGATCATTACACTTCGTACAAAAACACTTTTTCAGGAGGTGAGAAAAGCAGTCACTGAAACAATCACAGCAATGAAATCCTGTATCGTAACTCTAAGCACATTTTTGACCTCTGGATTGTTCCTGGACCAGAATCCAAGAGACTGATCCAAACAAAACCACAGAAAAGGAAGCATGAATCCAAGTGACAAGATAATGAATTTCAGAAACTTATCACTCCCAAACAGCAGCTCAGTGAGCCACATTCTTAAGATATGCTCAGTATTTACCACTGCAAACAGAAGTTGGCTTTTTCCATCCTGTTACAAGAATTAATACTGTAAACAGTGCAATAAAAAAAAAATTTAAAAACCCACCCTTTTTGTTCCCAAAGTCCTTTTGCTATTCAAGAATTGACAGTGATTTCTTACAAGGATGGCATAATCATACTGATCAGGACTGGGTCACTAACAGCACTTCTCACCATTAAACAACAAATTCCACAAATACTGTGATTTTACAGAAACTTGGCAAAGCACAGATGAGATTCCCACAGCACTGGGCTTCTAGACACCATCCCGGCCTGCTCTTACGTTGCTGATATATTCCAGAGGGGTCAGGCTGAAGTCTGGCAGATCGTCCGTCAAGGTCTCACCAATGCCACTGGAGTTCCATCCCTGGAAGGCAAAAAGCAGTCTATGAAGTTCTGGAGCTTGGAATCTGTGGATATTCTGGGAAAGTGGGACCTAGTGACGAGATCTGCAATTACCCACAGACTTCTAACAAAACTGAACACAGTAGTTAGAGATTTGCTTCCCCTGTCCACACTGCTCCTTATGGAAAATACATAGGTTGAAATAAAACAGTATCTCAGATATATATTAGGGCTTGCAGACATCTGCTGTGAATGTAGTAGTGTGAAGGATGTAAACTTTCCCACTGAGCACAGCTCATGGAAAAAAGGTGATACCAGAGGGAATTACCGTGACATTCTGGAAAGCAGCAAGGCGAGCATCATTGAGCTGTACCCTGCCCTAAGCTATGCCAAGGGTAAACCTTATCACTGCTCAGATCAGATCAGTGCAACCATTACTCACCTCCATCTTCGGAACAAGCAAGAGCTGTTGTTTGATGCGAAGGAAAACGGAGTCGAAAGCCAGGTGGTGTGCGAGCTGGTTGAGGCAGCTTAGGGCAGCGCGAGAGGAAGACAATAGGTTGTGGTTACTTATACCTTTCTCCTAAAACACACATAAAAACAATTATATATAGATGGCACTAAACTGACCACAGAAGAGCTCTGTTAATACTCCTGAAGAGGTCCTTATTAGGCCATCCTAACACATAAGAGCCTTTCTCTGCACTGGCACAACATGATTCCTTTAGAAAGGCCTGTTCCCACTAGCTGTTCAAGCACCAGCTGCACACAGCTCCCTGAAACATGGAAAAAGAACCATTGCCACCTCCCTGCCATGCCTGGCCCCAGTACAGGCAAGATGCAAAGAAACTTGCTGTGAAGATGGCAAAGTCACCTTTACAATCTGCACTCAACCAGAATGGCCCTGGGGAAGACAGGAGTTCACACTGCACTGCCTTACAAGCTCTCCAGTAGTGCCTGGATTTTCATTCTTTCTTTGGGCACAGAAGGGAAGAGTGAACAAAAGCCCAGAAAGTAAACTTTAAATGAAAAATCAGATAATGTATTTCCATTTACCATAGGAGAAGAAATACAAATATGCCCTTTTACTCAAAGGGCACAACTAGGGGATTCCCTGCACGGAATTAAGAGTTCTACTTAAGGAGAAAGACACATAATAGAAATCTGCTGTTCAGCCAAGGTATTAGTCAATCTTATAACAGTGACAGCACAGCTACACAAGTTGCATGTAAATTAAGAGCAGAAGAAATTAAAAAACACTTTGAGAAAATGAGACAGAACACGTAACCTTGACTTTACTATTGTAAGTGACTTAGGAAGGCAAACAAACATAAATTAGATCCACCAGAAGATTAGCTAACTAGTCATTTGACCCTGTTCACAGATACATGCATGAACGATCTTGTAGAATTGGATTTCAGGATGGATATGGCAACAGAATATAAGTGGCACAGAAAGTCTTGAGAAGCTAGTACACGGGGCTGGAATACGAGATTGCGTCAATATAATCTGCCATATGTCTTTCTGTGATAGACTGTCTCTCACTTGAGCTGATACGGACGTGTTCAAAGAACCTTGCCAGGTTCTGGGGAGGTTTCTGGCTCTCTGAAATGAGCCCAAACTTCCTGGGTTTTGACATTTCCTTCTCTCAGCAGATTTATGTCTCTGTGGAAGACTCGGAGTATAGCCCATCAAAAGACTACAGCTCAAGATGAAATGTAATCCGGGTGTAGGTGGAATCCAATCCCCACCTACCAAATGCATCTACCTAAACCCAACAGTTCCTGCTAGAAAGGCAGTTTCTCCTGGACAGCAAAGCTACCTTGAGAGTGTAAAGGGTCTCCATAAGGCTGGCGTACTCAGATGGATTCTCCTTCAAAAGATAATTGTATTCCTGCCAGGGGTTCTTGACAGAGCTGCTCTTCTCTGCAGAACTGGGATCTTGAAAGCCAGAAAAACTACAAGGGCTGTAGGAGTCCAAGAGGTATTTTCCAGCAGTTGATAAAATCCTGAAAGCAAGCAGACAAAGTTAGCAACAGAATTCTATAAAAGCAGCTCTGTTGCCCTCATGATGCTTCCAGGAAGACTTACAGCAGCATCTCAACTTAAGTAATAGCTTAAGAAAGAAGTGACTGGAGGTATTGGGGCCTCTCTGACTCAATCACTCCCTAGTATGTCCTGTGATTATTGTTCTACCCTACCCCGTAGGCAGAGAGGTCACTCAGTTGCACACGTTTCCTCCTATTTACTGAGGACAGTGCAGGATTGCTCTACAATTTCCTGGAGAGCAACATGGAACCACAAGGCCCAGTGAGTCCTCCAGAGACAGAGGAAAACCCTTATGAGCAGCCACTTGCATTCATTTACAGAAAAACTTGCCATCACAAAGCACTGCAAAGAGACTATGCAGTTCCAGATATTGGTAGGAAAGTTTTAAAACCAGATCTGCACGTCGGGAGCAGAAGGGAAGAGTATAAGAGTGCATTAGGGCACTCCCTTGTGACTGCAAATGAAGCCCCTATAGACTAGTTACCATTTCCTTTGGGGTCTCAAAAGAGCAGTAGATATGAAGAACAAATATTTTGTGTGGTTTGATCATCAGGTAGCTCAGAATGTCCTCTAGCGAACAGCTAAGACCAGAAGCCATGCTACAGCCCTCAACCTTCTCTGTCCCTTGCACTGCCACTAGTATTTGTGTAGACAGATCCAGACTGTTAGTATGTCAGTCTAATGGGAAAGCATTTCTCTTTACACAAGAAGGTTATTTTTTGTTCAGAGCAGCAAAATGATCCAGCTTATCTTGAGGCTACAGAAAATGGTTCGATTCAATGCAAGGAAGGATCAAAAACACAACAAGTGAGTAGGGAGAAGGAATCTCTCATTTCAGTGACAACAATGACCTGAAGCAGCTTCATGCCCCTGCAAAATTGTACCCAGGACAGTCTTGACTGCTTTGCAGACTGCTGTGGCAGAAATACAGAAATATTGCCAGTAAGGTGTTCCTTAGATCTGCTGCAAAGTTCCCAAAAGTGGAGGCTAACAGAAACTTTACTGGGAAAAATTTCTGTCTTCCACAAGGTAGCCAAAGCCTTCAAATGTGATGCAAGGAGTAAGTAATGGAAAAAAAAAAAAAAAAAAAAAAAAAAAAAACAGCACAAAGTTAATTCTCTCAGGGTAGGAAAGCAAGAGCTGCAAGTTTTAACTATTCAAGAACTGCTAGCAGCCTTTAAATATCATTACTACCTATGTATTTCCTCAAGGGAAAGGGATGGCAGGCACTAAATATTGCCCACTTTCACTCTCCTGTCCTGCAGCTGAAAACTGCCCAAATACTGAGCTGTAAAGATGACTGTGCTCTCACAAAGTTTAGAAGACAGGGAACAAACCCATCCTCCTGTATCCTGCAGGCCACTGGCTCATGCCAACCACAGGCTCAGCTGACAAGTCAAACTAAAGCATTTTGATGTGCAAGAGACTGAAAAAGTGTTGCTCGCAAGCAACAAAAGATCTCCATGCTGCCCCTGCCTTGAGATTTCTCAAGTTACAAGGAATTGATCAGTTGAGGCACACCTAGATTCATGTCAGCACAAGATTCATGTCCCATGTCACAAGGGAAGCCAGAATCATGCCAATTTGGTCCAGTGGAAAATTCCTTCCTCATCCCAGCCTGGCAGCCCACTTGACGCCCAGCAGGCAAACAGGGCACATCAGGCAGGCGCCCAGAAAAAGCCTTTTTATCACTAGCTCGGAGCACTGGAGCCTGGACTAAATGAAGCAGTCTGTGATCCATCCTTGATGTTTCAGAAGACAGAGAGGTGTGTGGGGGGCAGAAAGCTACAGACTATTCCTAAACAACTGTGCCTCCAGACAAGAAAACAAAACAGAAGCCCCAACACATGTTCTACGCTTCCTAATTGCAACTTGGCTTAATAATCTTGTAATATTTCATATCGTTGATTTGACTTTTTTGTCTTGTTTTATTGGCTGTTGTTACAGTGAAGCCTTGGCAGAGCACGAACTAGAGCGGGAGGCTGCATACTCTAAATCACACTACTCTTTCTGTGCAAATGTTAAGAGCACTGCGGCCTCGTGCTCTCTCAGTGCTCCACACACTACACGCACCTCAAGGGGTTTGTTTCCTTCGTAGCTGACACCAGTGCTGAGAGCTGCTGCAGCAAGCTCAGCCACACTCACCTGCTGGCAAGCTGCTGCTCAAAGTCTCCACACTGACGAAGCAGCTCACCGCAAGTAGTAATTATTCTGGGAAAGAATAAGACAAAATGTATGTTGTGACATTTGAGGCAGATAATGTCACACACCTAAGATTACCTATTTCAGACAGGTTTCAGAAGATTAAAAAAAATTTTAAAAAAGCGTAAGTCGTCAACACCATCAATGTCCCCCTAGGGAGAGATTTTTTTTTTTTTTAGCTTGTCATTTTTTAAACTTTGCATCCATTTCATTACATCCTGATGCCCCTTTTTTGCGTGACAGCCTGTCACTGGGAATTATTCCAAGAGCTGCTGATGCTTCAAGTGCTGTGACATGCAGTCTTGCTCCAGAGAAGGAGTGGGCCCCATAACACTTACTGTGCTCACAGGAGCCTGAAACCCAGTCACTACAACCAACGCTCCCAGCAGCTCTGGGGCTAAAGCGGCATAACCCATGCAAACTGACCCCAGGTAATTCTCTTCCAACTTCTCTATAAAAATAAGTTCTGAACCAGGCAAAAATATCAATTTACCGGATAGAGTTTTGGAAAGCAGTCCAGTCCTCCTGGAAAAGTGCATCTGATGGGATATCATCCAGTTTACATTTTTTTCGTATAGACTGCAAAGCATTTGTAAAGTCAGACGTATACCTATATGCATAAAAGGAGTAAAAATAGGCACTGGAGCAAAACTATAGCATGGAAAGCAACGCAGCGACATTTCCAGCAACCTCCTCGTGCAGTTCTCAACAAGGGACAAATAAGAACCAGAGACATTAGAAGAAGAATAGTTCAGAAAAGAACTAGTTTTTCCAGTATAATAAAATGCACGTGAGGGACTGACCAGCCACAACCCACTCCATCCTACACTAGAAGTACTAGTTGCAGCGTGGCCACTTCAATTTGCTGCATGTGGGTGACTAGGAACCCTGCTCTCCTATGATGAGGAATGAGTAAGTCATTTTTGTTATCACTACACTCATCACGTCTCCTAGGAGAGATCAGGCAAAGTTTATAAGGCTACTGCTGCTCCATCAGCCAGCCCTTGACCACAACCTCTTGCAAGTTTATTTTCTCAGCTACTCCCCAGGTGAGAACATGTATAAAAAGGAACATTTTGTTCCCCGTGTTTTTTTTTTTTTTTTTTTTTAAACATAATGCCCATAAGCTAGAGGCATGAACCCTGCTATGTAATTACCTATAAAGAAGCTGAGATCAGAAGTGTGCTTCCTCTTCCCCTATCCCCACAGGGCAACAAGGCAACAGCTCGGTTTATACCTTGTGATCAGCTCTTTTGAAATCAGGAAAGAACATGAAGGTAATGAGTACTAGAATACTATCTAAGCAGGTTGGGAATTATTTTAAGACAAGAACTTAACTCACTAGGGCATCTTGCACTTCTGGCGGATTCTGACTGTGGAGATCACTTGCCCCAGTAAATACACATTTCCCCAAGAAGTTCTACTTTCAGCAGACGAGTTTGCCTGTGTTGTATTAGGTTCGTGGAATTTTTTTTTTCCCAAAAAGAGTATTTCCTATGAATGGAAAACCAGCTCAACCGAAACAAAGCAACTGAGTCCTCCCTCCCTCTAGCCATAAAAAACTTTGTCTTTTTGCACTAAGAAATAGTCTCTAATGACATTAAGCTTAGAGTGGGATATCAGATGATTCACATAGTGGTTATAGACACTCAGCACTCGGCCATGTTTCATAAACTACAGTCCTTGGTCGCTACGTGAACGCTTGCCACCCTCTCAGGAAGAAGGCAGCAGGGGCACTAACAGCACCTTACTTGGTGAACAGAGCTCTCAGGGCCTTGAGAAGACCACACGCTCCGAGTCCATCAGTAAGTTTGATGCAGTTGTCGATGGCTCCAGAAGCCAGAATGAAGAGTTTGTTCACCGAATGGTTTAGTTCCTGGACGCAGTCAATTACTTCCCAGTGCTCCTAAATAACAGGAGAAAAAAAAAAAAAAAGACAGTGTGTGTATCACATCTTCCTCTCGGCATTGTGCAATCCTGTGAAGCACTCGAGAGAGAACAGTTCTGGTTGTTTCTGTCCTCCTACATCATGATCCTAACCAAGTCAGGCTGCCTAATCCTGCATTTAGCAGACCTTCAAATAAAAACAGCCTTATTCCAACACCAGAATCTTCCACACAAACGAACGTTCCTCCCACCTTGTTCTTAAAATAAATACGTAAATAAATAAAAATAAGGAACTTGAGGCAGTCTTTTAGCTGACAATAATATTCTGGTAAGGTCTTTTTTTCCAGCAGGTGCTCTCAGTGCTGGTTACTGGATGAAGGGGTTACCCGCGAACTGACAACACTGCTGAAATTAACCATTTCTGAACCAAAATTTAGTTAAGACTACAGTATCAAGAGACACTATAAACAGGAAATACTACCAAACAATTAAAGGAGAAAAGAGCGATAACTGTGACAAAGAGCCTTGTACTTGGCAGCAGCTTCAGCCTTGTCCCACCACGTCCTCCCTCCACAGGCCCCGCAGAGGGCTGCGCACCAGGGGCACGGCGCTGATCCCAATGAGCAGGTTTTCCTCTTCCAGCTCGCCGTACTCGAGTTGGTAGGGCTTATATGGCCCATACACTGCTTCCACCAGCTCCGTCACCTTCACCAGGTTCTGCTCCTCTGCAAGTGATCAGATGGTTAGTTTAAAATAACGTGCTAATAAAGATCTTGTTTTAAGCAACACACAGAACTTCTTCAGTTAGAGCATGCTACTGACAAAAACTTGCAATGCTTTATGTCCCAACTGCACAGGTATTTAAATAAATTAGGCTATTATTTCCACTTGCTTCTTAAAACCAAGATGGTCTATAAACTACATTAGAGAGAAAATATGGAAGCCATCCATATCCAAGAAATATCTAACCCTCAACCTACAACAGGGGCAAGTCTCCTTTAGCAAAGAGCCTGGTCCACACTTAAAATAACTGGTACCAACTCATTTCCCTTAGGGCTACTCATTCACAGGTTCACCAGCCAGAGCTGAATGCAAATGATGAACTTAACATCTCACTGCCATTCTGTTGAGCCAGAAGCTGCAGCAAACCCATATTAAAAATTTAATTGAACCATAATTTGTCAAAACAAACCTGGACATCAGGTGTTACCATGAGGCTTTGCCAAACTCTAACTTGCATCAAACCAGAACTACTTCAAATCCTGGATATAAGGAAAAACTCTTACACCATGAGCACAGCCAAGCAGTGGAGTAGGAACAGGCTGTCCTGAGATGGTGCAACCCCTGTGCTCAGAGGTCTTCATGACCAGACCGGACAAAACCCTGCGCAACCCGGCCTGACCTCAGAGCAGACACTGCTTTGAGCAGAAGGTTGGTCTATGTGATCTTCCGAGGTCCCTTCCAACCTGAATTATCCCATGATTCATAACTGAACCCTCCTCCACATAAACACCTAAGAACTAGTTTGACCCTGCACTTCTGAATCACCTGGCTCTTCCATTCTTGAAATACTTCTGATCCCAAACATCTCACCTCACAGCAAAAGAGACATAAAGAACATAATCTTTTTTCTTAACCTAGTTAACAAGTCAGTGCCTGTTTTCCTATTCCATCATTGTCTAGAATCTGACATTATCTTTTCCAAGTTCTTTTAAATCATTTTTATTACCTGCCAAAAATTAAGCCAAGCCAAGGTTAGAAAATGAATGCCAAAAGTGCACAGTCAATCACAAAGAAAACAAAAAAGGCAAACAGAATTGCCCAGCAATCATTATTTACATAATTAAGCAAGAATTTGGGTTTAAACAGCTCAAGACCATGTTACAAAGAACCAAACATAGGAAATATAGCATTAGAAATGCTCCATCAGCTTTAATTGAGGATTTTTCTATACCTTGTCTTTGAAGGAGCATAATCAAATTAGTAAAACACTATAAATAGCCAATAGTTTACATTAGGCATAAAAGTAGGTAAACACGGCGCCTCACTGCTTTGCGGTTTGCGGGAATCATTCATCAAGCCGTGACCAAAACGAGAAGACAAACATTGCTGGGCAAGGAAAGCGCAGGTTAGGTTTGAACCAAGCAGCTGGGAATGAGCTACGCTGATCAGAAATCATGTTTGGCCCTGGGCTTTCCTTTGATTAAAGCATAACCAAAGACCAACAGGAAAAAAATCAGGTAAAATCTAGAAGTCTAGTGGAAGTAGCTCTCATGCAAGCTTTCTGTCATATGGAAAGGCGTGGCTTTAATTCCAGGGAACTCCTGAACTTTTATTCTTTGTGATCTTTCACAATAGGTTTAAGAGATAGCTTCCCTAGAGACATTTCCTCATCCGCTAGGCAGAAGATCTATTAAAGCTAGTAAAAGGAAAAGTGCTAAATATTATTTACCCAAGGCAGCAAGCAGGCCAGAACAGCTCTGCTTCAGTAAACTCACTCAGTATTGTGTCAATATATTTAGTGAAAGATATATACATATACACACACACAATGGCACAAATGCTACATAACTGGTATTTACCACAACTGGTAAATACTATAAAAGAAATAAACACCCCTTCCATGTAAAAACAAAACAAAACAAAATGCACAATGGAACTTTATAAAGGTGTTGACAAAACAGTAGCATGAAAACATTCAGCGCCAGAGCCCTACTCGGGTTTAGCAGCATTGCTATTTCCAGCCCCCTTGCGAAGTGGACGGTGGCATCGTAGAGCTCCAGCAGTTTGTTCAGCTTGGTTTCTTGGCCTACTTGCTCCATGGCGGTGCTGAGGCACACCGGGATGGAGGGCACCAAGGCTGCCAGAGTTTGAATCAGCAGCACAGTCACAACCTCATGGGGGTTCTTGAAAACCTGGAGGAAGAGAAAAGCTATTATCAAAAAGCACTGAATTCCTCCAAGGCAGCGAGCAAGCACCAGCCGAGTGGATTCCCATGAAAGACATCCCAGAGGTCACTATCTGAGCACAGGCAAAGCAAACCAAGCAGGTTGTCTTAGCTGGGAGGCTGCCACGCTCTGCAGCACCTGGAACGGGCACCGGTGCCCCGGGAGAAGCTCCCCATGGGAACCGGCGCTCGGAGACCCCCTCACGCCCCCGCCACAGAGGCTGGGGAGGCCGCAGGCGGACGGGTCTGGCAACGGGCAGCAGAGCAGCAGCAGCTGCGAGCAAAGAGCCGGGCAGAGGGCAGCGGCAGCCCCGCGACGGCTTCATGGACCGCACAGACAACTGGGCTGCTGGTGACGGCGGCACACAGCACCTAATGCTACTAGGCCTTCGCTACTAGAAATTATCCAAGAACTTCCAAAACCTTGCAGAAACGCAGTAAATGTTAAAGCACCCGCCAAAACCGGGCTTAGCTGACACTCCTTTGACAATTCAAAGAATTACCGTAAATTCTCTCTCTACTGAGGAGACTGAGATAGGAAGGGCATAACATGCTGTACAGTGGCAGCTCCTTCAGGTGATGTGCAATCCCAACCAAAAGGGAACAAAACAAATCTGAAAAGCTTCAGAAAGGGTAGCAAACCAGAAGAGAAGGGCTCCTATGGCTGCAGGAGCCTCACTGCCCCAGCACGCAGCAGAGCCTGATTACGAAAGCTTAGGACAATAGGTATTTCACCACTGAAACGGCGCTGCGCACACGGCGGCAGAGAAACAAACAGGTCACAGGCTGAACGCGGCCGAACGCGGGCACCACAACCGCCGAAACCACCACCCGGCAGAGCGGGCACTGGAAAACACAGCACTCCCTTCAAGAGACATGGCAAAAAATGCTCCTATGGGTGCACCTACGAAGAAACAGCACGGCAGCACGAGCCAAATTACTGGGCAGTCAGGCAGCAGCGAGCACAGGAAGGCAGGCTAGAAAGCCTGCAATCAGCTGGGAACTTTTATTTACACACATCACCCTCAAATCTTCAAGCACATTTTATGGCCATTTACCACAACAGCTTCTTCAGCTGTTCTTTCAGTGCTGCTCTCGCTTTTCCCTGTAAAAGCTGAGAGCACTGCTAGTCTCCTGCAGCAAAAGACCCCTCATACAAGCTAGAATGGAAAAGGAAACGTCACACAGTTATTCTGTGTTGCTTCTGCTTTCTGAAGATAGCAGACAAAGCTCATGTCACCCTAAAATGTTAGCCGACATCTGACCTGTAATTCACATCTTATCATTAAGCAGAAAAATTACATTATTTCAAGGAAGCATTGAGCCCGTTTGCAGGATGGGCCTAGCACTCACACTAGGCTTCTTAACAGGAAGATAAGAATCTCTCTCACCCTTCATGGTTGAAGGCTCTTGCAGGCTTGACAAAACAAACCAATTTCTCTGTTTCACTAAAGCAAGACAATAACTTTCTTGCATCCTACATTACTATTGACAAGAAAAAAAAAAGTTACAGATATATTCCCAGAGTGTCAGCAGAACCCCTCAGACATCTTAGAGAGTGACTCAAACCAGTCTATCATGACCTTGAGGGCTTCCTCCAGGACAAGTGATAAAGCAATTCAAGCATTTCAAATGTTTTGCAACAGAACACATTTGCCACAACAAATTAATTTAAGATACAGATGAAAGTGATAGAGCAGCTTCAATGGCAGTAACATAGCACCCTTGTTATAGGGTCTTGTCTGCAAGAGTAAGACCAGAACCTGAATGCAGTTTGCAAGCCCTGTCCTTTATTGACAGGGTATAACTGAACATTGGTGAATTATTCCGAACTTTACCCAAGTCTTGTTCTCTCCTGAACCCTACACCAAAATGAAGCAGTGACTGCACCTGTGTTGCCCACTGGAGCTGCGAGTGCCAGGTCCCAAGGAGCGTGTCATACAGCTCAGTCAACTGGCGATTTAAGCTGAAGTCACTTTGACAAAGATCCTGCCACACGGCCACCAGCTGCACCTGCAGGGGTAATAAGAACCACTCTGAGAGCAGAACTAACAGGTCACAGATCTAGGTTTTGTTATTCTGAACCAGGAACTTCTCATGCAAATCACTTTTGCTGAAACACAGTGCCCATCCTCCCTCCCCTATCCAGATTTCTGCATAACTCTCTGCTATAATTCAGCACCTCAGAAGGAAATGACTTTCGGCATCAAGCTAGAGGCTTCTTAGTTGATCCAAAGATTTAATTAACATTGGTATTTCACTCATAAAATGAGATTGTAATTGATACCCTCATATAATAGTTGAAATACTTGGCAAGCCCGAGCCTTGAACTTAATCCTCAAAAGTCACAGTCATGAGAGAACTTTTGAGGATCAGGTTATGACTACTGAACTGTCTGGAATTCCAACCTTTAATCTTACCTGAAAAGAGTTTACAGAGGCCAGCAGCGGCAAGTTGCAGCAATAAAGTTATTACTGACATACCCACATCCAAGAAAAGAGAAACAACAACTACTATAATGCAGAGGGAAAATGCACATATTCTACAACTACTTTAAAGGGGGACATAAAACCCTCAGAGGAGAATTACTTTAAAAACCACGGGGAGCAGTCAAAGCTGTGAGGAGCCAGAAAGAGAAGTGAGAGAGGGAAGTACGGAACAGAACAGACTCCATCCTCTCTTGAATAGGACAGAGAGCATCCTTGATGTAGCAGCACCACCTACAGTCTGGGCCAAGCAAGATTTTTTTCCCCCCCTCCATTTCTCCACATTAAAATATTATCAAGGAAAAAAAAATTACCTTGTGACACTTATAATAATAAGCAAGAAGCTGGGGCATCCGATCAATTTCAGTGAAGACTTTAACAAACATTTTTGCCTGATCTAAATAAAATAAATAATAGATAGTTAAAAAGGTCAGGCCCGAAGCACAAGGTGAGAGAGAATACACCCCAAACTGAGTAAAACAATTCTTCTATTAAGGGAGTATGTGCCATGGCCCACAGAGAAAGACAAAACTGTCATCTTCTGTTCACTTACCTTTTGTTTAAGAGCAGAGCTGCCTAAAAACAACACTCAAATGAGATCAGGCATCAGATTTACAGTAAATGAATTTAACTTTTCACCAGTAAATCTTTCCCAGATAAGATAGATAAAAGCGGGGCATTTCACAGAAGGAAATCATTAGTTTCCAGAAACAAGCACTGTTTGCAAAATCAGAAAACATTCCTGATGAAGGCCTCATCTGTTTCCACCACTCCACGTTAACTTATACTAAAACTAGTTGCCTCAACTGCCTGCCTACCACTGCAGCCACTCTTACCCAAAGCCTCTAAAACCAGAATCCTCAAAAGTCTGATTTGTACTACAGCGAATATAATTCTATTCACAAAATAAATCTAAGTTCAGATAAATTAGCAATATACCTTACTCATTTTTCTAACAGGACCTGGAGGGAGACCATGAAACTTGAACATCATAAGTAAATTAGATGCTTTACAGCTGTGGAAGTCAGAGAATGCAGAGCTCTGAGGATGTATTTACTGACGTATATTGAGTTTGTAGGAACTGGGACACAAGGGAAAAGCATAACTTCACAAGAACAACAGTATTTAGTGAGAAAACAGACAAACAAAAAACATGTTCCTATGTGCCCAGATTTTAAGTAGCCAATATGAACAAAGCTCAAAGTGAACTATTCCGAAGAGTCCGCCCAGGAAAAGGACCATGTGTCAGCACACTGGCTCCCAGTGTGCTGACACATATTTCTCCGCCAATATGGGTTTATTTGCTGGAGAACTCACAGAACATAAGAAAATCCTATAACTTGAGGATTACTTTAATATTCCAAAGCATCATCCTTTGTCTTGTGCGCGTGAACAACTGTGAAAGTCTATGAGCATAGTCTAAGGAAAGTCTGTGTGCAAAGAAGGAGAGCCAAAGAAGATAAGTGGGAGAGAGAGGAGGAAGAGCTGTGCAGGGGATTAAGGACTCAAGGAAAGCACTCCTTTCCCTCCAGCCGTCTGCAGCCACCGCTGCTATAACTCGCTGTTACTTGGCCGTGAACTCCAGGGAAGGTTGCGGAGCAACAGCAGTACAGCACTGATCTGGAACGGGATCTCCAGGAGCACACAGACGAGAAGCAAAGAGAACAAGTGTTTTCCAGGAACATCGGGACAGCAGGGGAGGTAGGGAAGAGCACACAGAGCAGATCAAAAATACCAAATGATCTTCTAAAGAAGGGAGAGGTTATAAAACAACTTTTTCAGTACAGTGTGGAGTCAGAGCCTTTCCTAACAATATTCCACTTCACTACAAAACCAAGCTGTAACAGACATGCCCAGCAGCACTACATCAATGCAAAACGAGGGATCTTCTGCCTACTAGTGTGTCCTAGTGTGTTCCATTTTGAGGGTGTCACAGCACAACTGAACTGTAAGAGCAGGACCGCCCTGTCTCAGCACCTCTGTTCCAAACATCTACACAACCTATGCAGCCTACAGAGTCCGCTCATGTTTTCCTTGTTGCCCTTTGTGGCCACAGGTGCAAAAGGCAGGAAATCAAACTACACCACAGGCAGCTGCAGAGCACTGAACATTTCATGGCCTCCAGCTCCACCAGGGAGAGCACACAACCCCATCCCAGGGGCCTCCAGGGTATACACTCCTCACCCAAACAACATCTTACCTCTCACATCAGACAAACTTTGCACCGACAGGAGATAAGAGCAAGCCTTACTGACCTACAGACTGAGCATTAAACGCAGCAACAATCTGAGGGCTGGCCATGGCTTCGAGTCGGTTCTTCAGAGCCTCCAGGTGCACGCACTTCTCTGAGTAATCTGGTGTGTCCACAAGCATGGCCAGACTGCTCTGCATGCTCGTGAGCTTGGCAGAAATCACAGATATGTCCTGCCACCAGGAAAAAGGCAGCAAGATTATTCAGTGTAATCCTACAATGTGTGACTATCTATGATCCACAAGGACTTTTTACAAACAGAGACTTCTTTCAAAGCGACTTGAAGAAGCTACTTTAAATACAGTTTCTTTAAGAAAAGCAAACAGCCAAAAATCAAGACCAACGTGGTACCGACCTGTGTTTTCAGTGTCTCTTCAATGTCTGCACTTAACGTGCTCCATTTGTCTGCTTCCTGGAGCGATTCAGCAGCCAGCTGCATTCGAGATTTCACCCGATCAATCTCTACAAGAACCTGAGACAAGAGAAAGAATTGTTGCCCGCTGAAACAAAAACACGACTGTCCGGGTGCTTACATTAAGGGAATTATTTCTAGACTGGGATTTTACTAAATATGTGAAAAAGGCTGGTTACAGGAAGTTGGCTGGAAGAACAAGAGATGTTAAATCAACTTCCAAGCCATGCGACATGACTTTCAATTCTGCATTTGTACCGACAGTGCTGACTTTGCCTCAAAATGCATCCCTCTGCTGACGAGAACACACCCGGCACTCCCGTTATGTCAGAGCATCGTGAGTTAAGCGCAGTCTGCTGTTGGTGAGGAAAGGCCGGGCCGGGCCAGGCGAGCGGCGCCCTACCTGCATGGACTGCGCCGTGTCCTCCTCGAACCGCCTGATGTCCTCCTTGACCAGGACCATCTGCTCGCGGAGGAAGGCGGCCTCCTGCCTCAGGGCCTCCACGTCGCGCAGCACCCGCGGCATGTTCTGCAGGGCCTGCTGGCTCGTGTCTGCGCGGACACCGCGCGGCGCCGTGAGCGCCCGGGCCCGCCGCTCCCGCCCGCCCGCCCGCCCCGCGCGGCCGCCCGCCCCGCGCCACCTTCCACGGCCTTGTTGACCTCCTGGATGAAGAGCTGCAGCTTCATCACGAGCGTGGCTGCGTGCGCGTCCACCTTGCCCGGCGCCTCCTGCTGCACGGCGCGGAACGCGCCGTTCACCCAGCTCTTCACCTCGAAGTCGTCGGCCAGGAACCGGGAGAAATCCATGGCGAGCCGCGCTCCGCCCGCCGCCACCGGGGAACGCCGCCGCCTGGCCCCTACCGGCCACCGTCCCCGGCCGCGCGGAAGGGACGTGGCACCCGGCGGCCACCGTCGGCGGGGCGGGGCGTTGCTAGGCAGCGTGGTCGCGGCCTAGGAGGGCTGGGCCTAGCGGCGGGGGGGCTCGTGCGGAGCGGGGCCGGAGCCGCCCGCAGCCCGCGGAGCTCGGCCCGCCCGCACCGACCAAAAGGCGCCGCCTTGTCCCCTCCGTGCGGAGGCTCCCACCCCGCTCAGTCACGTTATCCAGACAGCAAAACCTGTAACCTTCCCCCTTGCACCCCCAACTCAGGGGACTTTGGACAAAAAAAAAACATCCATCACAAATCAGGTCTCAGACTAGGTTGGTTTTATGCAGTCAGGAACCGCGCTCAGCTCACACAGAGAGGATGGCCGTGGAAGGAGAAGCCTCCTGGCTGCCCCAGGGACACGTGGGGGGCTAAGGAAGCCCCAGGCAAGAAGCCGTGGCAAGAGCAGCTTTGGAGCAAGCTCCTAGTGACACAGGCTGGCAGTGCTCGGCCGCGCAGTGGCCCAAGAGCCTCCCCTTTATTCGCTCTCAGCTCTCCATTTTGTACCTGACCATGTAAAACCGTATCTGCCTGAGGCTGCACAGCCCGCCTCACCCTTCCTTACACTGCCATCCACACAAAGCACATAGACCCCAGGGAAAACAGGGGCGAGGCGCCCGGCCTGAAACCTTTCCTGGTGCCGAGCAGTCTGCCAGAAGGGCTGACACATGATGGTCAGGACAAGATGTAAAGCAAGAGAGGGAAAATGGGCCCAGAAAGCAGCAGAAAAAACATGGAAGGAAACACTGCATGAAAGAAGCAACCAGGCTCCCACCCGGCAGGGCTCTACAGGACACAGCCGCCTGTAAAGCAGGGGCAGCTCTACAGAAAGAGCAGGGCAGAAGCGGCCGCTTCACAGGCCCCCAGCCAGACACGCACAGAGACACCCAGGCCAAGGAGACACCGAGGAAAGGAGCCGTTGCTGAGCCCAGGCCAGCCCTCCCGGCCACGCTCCCTGCCCACGGATAAGGCAACACGGCAATGTCCAAGGCTCAGGACGTTCAGCTGCTGCTCCAGAGCTCTGCTTCGGGGAAGCCGGTCACCTCTCCCACCTCACTGAAGGGCTGCACACCTTGCACGAACATTAATTTGTATCTTAGTCGGATGGGATCCTATGAGGAACAGAGAGAGGGCAGGTCATGTTGAGGATTCCCGGCTCTTTCCCGCTCCTCCTTCAGCTTCGCTGCAGCGTCACCCTCAGGAAAGGGGCTCCGCATTCTAGCCAGGCAGCAGCTCTGCGCTGGGGTCATCACGGCCCAGGCCCCTGCACACACATGACACTTTCCCCATGTTTCACAAGCCCCCAGCCCTCGTCACGCTCGCGCTGCCCCACGGCGCGAGCACCGACACCCACCTTGTGCGGGTTGGCCAGCAGCAGGACCTGGGACAGCACTGCCGGCGGAAGGAGCGGGCTGAAGGCGGGAAGCTCAGAGCCGGACGCTGGCTGCAGCTTTATTTTCATGGTCTGGAAGAGAAAAAATAAAGGCAAGACATTTTGGTCCACACTAAAAAAGAGCTAGAGACCTTCATGCATGGATGAGAAAAAAGAGAAGACACTATCATTTTGTCCAAGAAGCATAAGGATTCCAAAGAAGCCCTGCTCCTATATTTGGCTTCCTGCTACAAGGTTAAGACAAATGGTCACATGGAGCTGCCTCAATGATTCCTTTAACCAGCTGTGAAAAAGGTTTTATGAAGAACATCCCTTTTCATGGCCTACATCTAAGGGCAGCCGTTCCTCAGCAGATGGTTGCATGTGCCCACGGAGAGGCTCTTCCAGCAGGTCAAAGCACCGGGCCTGCAGCCCTGCTTGCTTCTCTCCTCTCAAGGCCTGGAATATACTGTGAAACGGGCACCATGGCCACAAGCACCAGCGTACAACAGGGGCACAGTTCAGAGGAAAAGAGCCACACAATTTCCAATAAACAAAGCAAATGTTAACAAAAAAGAGCAAACCTGCTTCTCAGGACATTTCTGAGCAGTCCCACTATTCCGCTCGTCTCGGGCGTCTCACCTTTGGGACTGCAGCCTGGAACTCGATGTTCTTGATTGGTTGGGCAGATGTGCTGAGCATGGAAAGAACCATCACTAGCACGTCTGGCCGGCCGGGAGCTGGGTCTCTGGAGAAGTGCAGCATGGCCTTGAAACCATGCTGGTCATACACAGTAAGAGGAGAGATGCTGCCTGCCAGAGACAAAGTGGAGTGAGGCTCAAAGCCTGGGACTGCCCCTCTTTTCTGAGGGGGAACAGTGGACAGAGGATACAGGAATAACAGGAAGGGAACACTCATCACACTGCCTTTGCACCCATCCTTCTCTTCCAAAAGCAAGAACAACCAAGGCTTTGCAGGCCTCCTTGAGCAGCACATACCGTGCCATGAGACACTGTGGTGCCATGTGCCATGCCCAGGGTGGGACTCTGCAGGTGGACACAGGGCTGCGCCACAGAGTGTTAAATCAAAATGCAGAGATGGAAAAACAGCAAGTAGGTCCCTGAGGGAGATATCTCTGGATGGGAGTTAAGAGCCTAAAGAAGGGCTGCTCCAACTTGAGTAAAAGTGCTAAAGCCAAACAGTACAAACACCCACTGCAGACCTTAGCCGGGGCAGGAAACTGCCCGCTACTGAGCAGGAATGTTTCCACAGCATGATTCCTGCACCTGCTGAAATTCCCAGATGCCACAATCACTTCACAGAATAGTCACTATTTTTGTCCAGCTGAACCCCCCGCCACAGCATGGAGCTATCTTGGCTTACTCCCCTGCAAGAGAAGAGCTCTATTAAGCAGAGCTGGGGCACAGAAAACATTGCACTTACTCGGTGTAATTGAAATTAAAGGGACAAAAACATTTGCTAGGGAAGCATCATGGGAGGCTGGATGCAGAGAGGCAGGAGGCTTCAGCTCGTAGCCTAGGCTGGAGAACGGAGTTTCTGCCACTGAGCTATTTGGAAGGTCTGGAAAGGGCAGTTTCTTTGGTGATAAATCCCTGGAAGGAAAAGCATGCAGAAAGCTTATAGTGCCTGGGAGACCATACGGTATATATCATCCTCGCTGGGTCCATCTCGCATTCCTAATCCTCATCCCTTTTAGGCAGGAAAGAAGTACAAGTTTAAATTCTATGCGTTCTTGCAAAATTTGAAGATGGACCCAATTGTACATGGAAGCTGCCGCTGCAGCGTTAGGACGGACTTTGGTTTCCAGGGCTTTAGAAGTCTATTCTCATCCCATGCAGCTGCTCTGGGGCACTAGTCAGTGAGATTCAAACACAGCTTAAGGACAAAGCAGGAGACCAGGAAACCCCAGTAACGTTTCTTGGCCTGTATTATGACAGGACACTGGATAATAGTCACCTGTTCTGAAGCTCTGTGGATGACTAATTTGGGTCACCCCTATGAACTGAAGGCCTTGAAAATTATTTTGTCAAAGGCTGAAGAAAGCTGGTCAGAATTGTAGGGTTTTTGTTTGTTTTGGTTTTGAGTCACAAATTATTATAAAAGACCTGACTGTAAAGGTTTCATTCCTTTAGTTCAAGAACACCTTGTTACTAATGCACAGAAACTGCTCCAAGATTTCTGACCCCTGGGAGGTCTTTGTGTGCAACTGTGCAATCAGAATTACCAGGTGCATAACTGCAGCTTAAGAGTTGATGTGTCTGTGGATGGATTGCCTTCATTAACCAGTAATATTTAAAGATATTCCTAAACCTCACTGCTGTACAGGAGTATTCCTGGCCTCCAGAGCCAGACCATACTGCACAGAATTTGCTTACAAGGATAATGTCTTCATCCTGGAAGGTGGAGACAGCTGCTCACACGGGTCCCAAAACACATTCTTCTCGAAGCAGTTGTCCTCCTGGCTCCCCTTCAGCCCCAGTGTTTGCACAGCACTTCCAATCTCACTGTATCCATTGTGTACAGCAGCCTGGAAAGCACAGCACTTCTAGTTCAGGCTGTGCAACAGCAGCAAAAGTCTGCCCCACTGAGAAGAACTCGCTTTGTAAACAGAAGTTAAAGTAGGAATAAACATGACTGATTTAGTAGCAAAATGCAGCAGAATTTGACTGTTCACTGCTTAGTCAAATTCTGTCTGCTTCCGAGCAGAAGAATTCTAGGAGAAAACAAGGCAGATGGTGAGAGCCAGGAGATGAACCCATCCAATTTTTGTCCTTTGTACCACAGGGACTAAAATATACAAGGATCACTTACCTCTGCTAAGCCCAAATCATGTGGTGATTTTTGTATAACAGGAGAGTTGTTGAAATCTAAGAAAAATATGGAAAGCATAGGTCAATTACAGGAAGCAGGGGTTTGCCATAGGAAGAACATGGTT
>JAVCKT010026634.1:14134-25555 GCA_032273925.1 Rhynchotus rufescens | reverse complement strand
AAGTATGAATCAGAAATTCATTTTTAAAAGAAACAGTTGGCCCACTGTTTAATACACTTAGCCAAATATTATTAAATTAATATTTCTCTTCTTTTAAACAACACGTCATGAAATGTTGCATTTTCTTCATATGTACTTTCTTGCATTGAGTTTACACTGAATATTTCCTACAAGAGAAAAAAAATCCATGTTCTTTTATTTTACTCTTTACTGATTATGATAAATACTCACAGAGTTTCTTTCTTTTTTAATGGAAAGAGCAATCTAACCCTTAAATACATCTGTGTTGGTTTTTCAAACCAGCGTTTAGCTGGTGGCTGTGTCCACAGACATTCTTATGGAGTTTAGAAAGAAAATGCATCAGATTTAAAAATGAAAAGAAAAAAATCTAGCTTGGATCACGTGCCAAAACGTAAACTAAGCCTTACTGAAAGTTTCTACTTAATTCCAAACATTTCTCCTCTTTATAATCACCAGGGAAAGGCTTAATGTACATACTCCATTTAAAAGATATGATCTTTTCCGTTCTTTTGAAAGGTTCTTCTTACATAGCTGCCCTTTGTCTAATGTCATGCAATGGTGGCAGCATTCTGGTGGTACTGCCGTAGTTCAAGCTCTTCCTTTGTGTCTTACCCTGGTAATTTTATACAGGCTGAAATTTCCATGTGCGTAGCTTTCTTTTGCCATTCTGCAGTGCTGTGTTCCTGATTTGTTTTGGCAGAGCAAGCTTGAGTCTTTATGGCACAGTGAAATATTCTTCGATGCTATGTAATTCAGACTGAATAAGGAGTCTGTATAAGGCACGTGTCTCAATATATATATGTATATAAAAACACTAGCATTGTTTATTCAAGTCAAGCATCTCTTACATTTAATTTCTGTCTTCAAGTAATGCTTTGTTTTCATGTTCCCTTTCTTTGGTTTCTGTGGGGATCATTCCGTTCTCCAGGTCCGAGTGCTGCTGGATGCAGTTGGTTAGGACTGCAGTGCTGGAAGAGTTCTCAGAATTACACATCTTCTCTGTTTCTTCTTCCTTTTTTTCTTCATCCAAGGAGTAGTTTCGGAAGGTCTCATAGATTTTACGCACATCCTCAGGGATGGTCTTTTTGAGATCTTTGTTTTTCCTTTTGGTCATCTTGGCAGATGATCCAAACTTGTTAATGATGTTGTCCTCAGATGCCCCCTGCCCGTGCTTGTTGAGTTGATCTGACCCTTTAAGGCGCAGGTTGTTAGGCCTGTTGTTGATGCTTTCCTGAGACGAGGCCTTGAAGCGCCCCGTTTCCAAGGCAGTAAAGACAGAGCGCTTCTCTGGGGAGAGCATGTCTAGGGAGTGGGCCCTCTGGTCGAGGCCCAGGCGCCTGCGCTCCATGCTGCGGATGGTAGCTGCCCGCTGAAGTTTGTCGTGGATCTCCACGCTGAGTCGCCTCCGGGTCTCTCTGAACTCAGCTGTTACGTTCGCTTTCCACTCAGCTGCATGGGCTTTTATTTCTCCAACCTGTATAACAACAACAACAACAAGAGAAACAAAGAGAAAACCAGAAGAGGAAAATGAAGTGGCATTCTTCACTGTATTACAGTAGCACAAGCACTTTCTTGTCTGGCAGAGAACTGGAGAGGAATGCAAGCTCCCACACGCACATCTGGGCCCAGGCTTCAGCAGCACACTGGTTTTACTCAAACCAGCTCCTTCCTCACGGACTAGTGACTATCTAATGGCTCACATAGCATATGGTTGACTTGGCTGCCTCTTTCACATTTTGCCACCCCACACATTTTAAAGCTATGCTACAAGATGGCAACTTTTCATGCTGATCCTCTCCCTGATTAAGACAAGAATAAATTTTCTGATTTATGTCAGTTGTAGATATTCTGGAGTGGGCAGAGTGACCACACATGCTAATATCCTTCAGAACAATCACTAGTGTAGCCATATAGTTCTTGCTCTCACACACTTCTCATGGTTGGAGCTCTTCAAACCCATGGTAGTTTTTGTACAGTACCACAAAGCAATTAACATCTATAGTCAGGAATATCTATTACATAATTTCAATATCCAAAATGGCTAGTTACCATCCATGCAAGGGTCCCTTGTCAGAAAGGAAGCACATGTAACTTTCTTTAGTGGAGGTTTCCTTTGCATATCTGTCCAAATACCACCCCCTCAAGCCAGCAATGAGAACACTGCTACCCAAAGGAGAAGTTTTCAAAACATATCCGTATTCTGTGTGGGTGCCATGTCCTTAAATGTCTCCCTGTTCTGTTTTTTTCTTTTCACTCTTCTGTACCTGAGAGTAGAATAATGATGAAGAACAAAGCACTGACATGGCTGTTCTATAGAACAAATATTTCTTATGAACATTGGAAAAAAAAAAAAAAAGAAAGAAGATAAATGACCAGGCAATATCTCAGCCAACTCAGGCTTTTCTCAAAATTCAGCTAAGGGAGAAGAGATTCAAGGGTACAGTCTCTGCAGCAGTCTACCAAGGTCAACACTTTGCCCAGGCTGCTGTAGCCAGAGCTCAATTTCTGTACCTCACAGTTCCCAAGGGAGTGATCTTTGCTTCCTTAGGCCAGACAAGTAGGTTTCCATTTATAACTGGATTAATTGCAAAAGCTAGCATCACATCCCCACCATGAGGGCTCCAAGTTCCGACCAGTAGGCACCACAGCCAGGCAGTGTAGCTGCCCTGCTGATCAGCAGCAGCTCGCTGTGAAGATCCCTTTACAATGGATACCTTGGGCCTCAGGTGAGCCAGCTAACTTCATAAATAATTAATAGCATTGACCCTCTGCCAGACCTTGGCTATATCTGCTCTTGACTAAACCTGCCAAGTTAGTTTTACTTGGAATTCAGGAGGAGATTGCATAAAAATTTGAAATTATGTTAACCACCTAAGAGTCTTCAGCTCATGGCTTATGGCAGTTGCCTTTCATTTTTCACTCTGATATTGAGTGAAAGAAATTAGGAATAATGTTCTCAGTTCATGGAGGTCATGTTCTGAGTGAATTTACACATGCTTTCTCTGATGCTATCTACTCAGGTTCTTCTATTTTTAATAACGTTTATCAAAAAAGACGCTGGCTTCAAATCCTTATACAGAGCCAAATATCCTGACATAGGAGAAACTCAATATCAAAGCATGATTTAAAGGCAGATAATGAACAGAAAAAACTGATACCAAGAGTAAAGGACACGCTACAGCATAAACAGAGTTTGTAGGTTCTGCAAAGAGCTTAGCAAGACCTGCTGCACTAGGTAGGACATCATACAGAGTAACAGTAGCATTTTTTTCTGATCTTAAAAATCCATGCATCTCCAACATCTAGAATGAAGAGTTACAATATTTATCAAAATTTTGTGAATAATTTCAGTGAAGGCTGGTTTCTCATATTCCTTAATTGAAATCCTACCAATGTGTTCTGTGTTATGCAGCAGTATTGACAGAGGTGTAACTACAAAGGTTTGTTTCAATTGCTTTTTCTCTTCCGTTTGTGAAGAAGATGAAGATTAGAACTCAGGTAATCAGTGGAGTGAACTAAAGGGAATATTTTAGCATTTGTCAAACAGAAGAGTAACCTTAATTAGACAATGAAGAATCAGGAAATTAGAGCTTTCTTAGAAAGTGACAAACCACTCAGAAGTTACTAGTCATACCTCTTCTTTTGTCTTCTTGGACAGGACTCTTAACCAATCTCCAATCATACTCAGGACAGCAGCAAAATAGGCAAGGCCAACAAGGATCCAGAACCACACTAAGGGTTTATACCATTCCCGATAGTGGATGTCAGCATTTCCTCCTGAAATAAGTACATACTTATGATTAGGAGATATGAGGTGCCAAAATTATGCCAAAATACTGGCAATTCTGAGAAATTCATTAAGGTATTTCTTTACTCTTGCCACTCTAGTTCTCCTAAAAATTAGAGGCCTGGCGGACGGCAGGAACATTGTCTCTTTTTAAGTTAAGACTTACCAAATATCCTTTTTTTGAAACTATTGCTCTCCTGCTTTTGGACTTGCCAGAACACTCTGTAAACTTTTTTTCTTTATACTGCAGAAATTTCTACCTTGATACTACTTGTAACAGCTTGAACACATTTCCAAGAAAAAAAGTATAATACAGATAGTCTTCCTTCTTCTGAACTATCTTTAGGCTTTTCCAGATTTTTTACTTCTAAGTACAGGATTTAGAGATCTCTGACAGGGAGAGAGAAAAGTAAATTTGCTTTCCCCTGAAATCAGGCTATCTGACAAGAATTCACTCCTACATAGGCTTTGATAATAAAAATATTCTGCCTGTTTAGTTATAGTAATAGTAATCTCAGTGGCTTGAGAGTAGATGCGGATCAAACAAAGCTACAAATATCCTATGTGCTTTTTATGCAAGTCTTGGGAAGAGCTGATAACACAAGTGTGGGGGACATTTGGCAACTCAGCATATTTAGGCCTACGAAGGGCCTAAAATAAGTGTGATAACATCCAGGCTGTACCATACTACAGGAGAGAGTAGAATTTTTTAAGAAAGTAGACATAACCTCACTTTTGAAACTCAAGTCCTATCAGTGTATATAAGATGAGTAGGAGGCAAAGAAGCTGTACTGCTGCATATGCACAGCCTCATATATGCACATTCCTCAACTCAAAAACCACCCTTGCTGGGACCTGGGTAAATGTCTGCTAGAAGAACAGGCCTTCCTGGCCTGTTCTTAAGCAGAGGAATGAATATTTCCTCTAGTCTGGTATAAGCAGTACTAACCTGCGCCTCATTATGGCCTGAAAGGGTTTTTAGGTTTTTTTTTTTCCATTAAAATCCTCAGGTGACACAATTGAGATTTTTCCCCTGAGCTTTTTTTGCAATATGAGACACTCTTATGACTCTTTAAAATGAATTTTATGCAGATTGAGTGTAAGTGTACTTACAGTGATAGAACATTCACATGAGAGCTCAGGCATTCAGGTATTGGCAGGGACCCAAATATTGTTTCTGATGTTAATCTCTCCCCATACACTGTATGAATCATTCTTTTTTTCCAGTCTTCAAGAGTGTGAAACAATAGGAGATGGGGGCTGCTGTTGCTATGGTACAATGAGGCTGTTGTGATCACACGTCCCTGCAGAAGTTTGCTATAAAGCAGATTGTCTAGGTCTGCCTTATGGAGTAGTCAGCCTACAGAGACATTACATTTTTTTTCAACTCATCAAATATTCTAGGTTTTTTTTTTTTTTCTAGACTCCATCCAAAACTGTATTTCCAATGTTAATACAAAAGCACTCCCACTATGGCAAGATATGGGCCATATCCTACCGTAATAAATTACCATAGCTCCACTGATCCTGCTTCACCCAACATGGTACAGTATTATCTCTTTGATGTTAAAAGGGTAGAGATATGGAGAGATTAAAGTGACAAAAAATAAAAGTAGAAGTAAAAGTGTGTCAAAACCAGCAATAAAACCTGTATCTGCTGGTGATTACCTGGTCCAAAACTCCTATTGTAAGAACCTTTGAACTTTTTTGATTTAAGGTCCTCCATATGATTTTTGAAAATTTCTGGTCATTAGTGGCCACCCAGCTGTGGATTTCGTTCTCCTGATCATGTTGGATGTAGAAAACTTTGATTCATTTTGTACAATTATATTATTAAAGAAAATAATATTAAAGTGCCATATACTTATGAAAAAGACTGTGAATTATCTTCATTTCACTCTATCCTACAATAACACAAAGCAAGAATACCAATGAGCTTCTCTTCACTTTCAAGTGATTGAAATGGACCAAAGTCATACATTCAATTCTGTATTCGAACATTCATAAAATGACACTTTCTTCATATCTGGAGCTCTTTTTATTCAAGGCGATTTTTTACTCAATAATTCACATAATCTTTATCACAGTATCCAAAAAAAGGAGGATGAGAGAGTCTTGTCTACAAAAAGACTTGTCCACAACTATTCATCGAGGAAAATCAAAAATCATAACTTCTTGTTTCATTTGCTGTTTTTAAAGTCACTCATATTTCCAACACTAGTGTGAAAGCAAGCTATGGGCCACATTCTACTTGTAATAAATCAGCATAGTTCCACTGATATTTCAGGATAAAAAGGTGACATAATGTAGCCAGAGTACAGTAGTTGTAACTCAGGCAGCTTAATGCATTTATAACTGCTAATAGGAATGGGGAAGAGAGGTCATGCAGTAATGGGAAAAGAAATTCTGCTTATTTTAACCATCTTTTTTTTTTTTTTAGCAAAGCTGTACAGTGAAAAAAAATCTCTCCTTTTCTCTAGCCAGCAATTCTGACACCCTCTTCAGTGATCAATCTGGATGGCTATTTATAGCACGTGTTAGTAATGTATTAATCTTAGAGAGACTCGTCCTAGACCTGAAATGCACACACCACTAGTTCTCTCCATCTTGTATGAGTTTTCCTTAAAGGGCAGGTGCAAGGTCAAAATTTCTGCCAAGGTCATGTGAGGAAATCCAGCCTCTGAAATGTTGTAGCTCAGGCAAAAGAATGCTTTAGCAGCCAACTACTGCATCACATCAGACAGTTTCCTAGTCCTACAGCTCAGCCCCACTTTGGGAAAGTGCCATCTATTCATCATTTTGGCTAACGTACTTCAGCAATCAATATCAGAGTGAGATCTCATGGATTAATATAAGTCCTGAATTCATTAGGAAAGTCTTTTGACTTGTGTTTAATTCATTATAGGATAAAGGATAACCAGGAGTGCCAGAATTACTGTTATTTACAATGCTGAAAGGTTGCACTCTGCAGATGGCAAGCCCCAGGGTCTTAAATTAGCCCAGAGTCCTGTGTGTTGTTGTACACTAGCCTCAACAAGAAACACTGATGTTGTTTTACTGGAATATATTTTGAAAAATATACTTCTCTACACAAGAGAAGAATAGTAAGAGCCTTCATAAACAGTTCCTCAAAGCTGCTCACCTGCTACAAAATCACCAAAGCCAACAGTAGTCAGAGTGACAACCACGAAGTAGATGGACTCCAAGGCTGTCCATCCCTCAATGTGTTTGAAGATAACCGCGGGAATGGTCACAAAGACGATGCAGCCTGCCAGGATGAAGAGGATGGTAGAGATCACCCGGATCTTTGTCTGACTCACTTGTTTTTTCTAGAAAAAGGAAATAACAAATGAAAAAAATATTTTGAGTGGATTATTGGAACTTTGCCTGGTGAATCGCAGACCAATCATACCAGTATTTAACCAGATTTTGTTGTTGTTTGTTTACTAGTTTGGCCAAGGTGACTTCATCACTTCTTCTAAATGCTCCAGTTTCCCAATGTGTAAAAATGAAATGACAAACATCTACCTACACTGGAAATTATGAGACATATGCACTGCTATAACATACTACTGGGAATCCTTGGACAAAAACTGCTTTAGAGCTGCCAAGCCCTTGCTATCACAGATATGCATAATAATCCTTTTTCCAGTCCCCATATAGTTACATTAAAGATGCATTTCCAAATGAGTCAGGATAGTCTTGCCTCATGATAGAAGCAAGAGGTGGAAGGAACGTTATTCAAATCAGTACCAAATGTTCAGGACATCTACTTGTTTACAAATGATAAATTCATGCAAATATTTTTTAATAAGTAAAAATGGTAACAATTTTATACCTCAGTTATTCATACTAAAGCAAAGTAGCTAACGTTTGGTTTTTATTCTTCCAGTGGTACCAGTTAGTACAGAATACAGCAGGCAACTGAAAAGAGTGTGAAGGTAAGATACCAAAGCAGAATTACTAACTGAAGAAAGATAGGTGAAATTCAGGATACCAGTGAAAAAGGAATCTTTTTATAACATGAACTAGATACTCAGTTTGAAGACATACGCCGTAATAAATGTTTGTAGGAAACGCTATGGCATAAGTGGCTCTATTTATGGAATATGTTAATTGCAGTAACCACATATGAAGAAAAAGGATGGTTTGCATTTTTTTTCTTTTTTACAGAGTTAACATTACTATTTCCCTACAGAGAACATCCTTACAAGCTGCCCACATTTTCAGGAATAACTAAATGCAACCTTCACATTCCAGTTTTGGAACAATTATATCAAGTCACACTAGACTAGTCTTAACTATTTTATAAAAGAATTATCCCCAAAAGAACCTTATTTTTATCAGGATAGCACTTTCACTGGAACAGTCACCTTGCATACCTTTGATACTTCTGCTCTCCTTTTCCAAACCCAGCAGCCTAGCTGCCATGGTATAGAATCACTTGCCCACCAGGCAAGCTAATGAGTGTTTGTATTCTCAACT
Source organism: Rhynchotus rufescens (assembly GCA_032273925.1). Taxonomy (NCBI): domain Eukaryota; kingdom Metazoa; phylum Chordata; class Aves; order Tinamiformes; family Tinamidae; genus Rhynchotus; species Rhynchotus rufescens. The sequence goes on along the minus strand of JAVCKT010026634.1, from coordinate 17,262 downwards.
AAACAGCTAGCCAGTTTTAACAGGAGGGGAAAGAACTGTCCTACACAACATGGCCTAGTATCCAGGAGAACAAGGAACTGCCCAGATATGTATGTTCTGATTTCTCAAGGCTAGGAAGAACCCAAGTCTCCCATGCTCTGTAACAATCAAGCAGTTATACAAAAGATAGCAAACACCTGCAAATCAGGGTTAAATCACGTATCTGCTCTGTGCAGTCTAAGCAAAACTCGGTCAATCCCCGCAATACTGGTTTCTTAACTCTAGTTTCTCAGAAGCACCTACCTAAATCCTTGAAATAGGTTTTTAATTCCAGGTACAAAATTGCATAGCAAACACTTTCCTTGAAGACTGGTTTTGGTTTCTGCAAATTCAATGTGCAGGATATTCTGAATCATTGCTTTAGCCATCTGCCTCTCTGTGTACTACATAGGGAAATTTTACCTTTTCGTGATTTTTGTGACCTCACCCAGAGCATCAATAAGATCAGTTTTCAGCTTCATGGCACTGAGCATCACACTGTCACTTTTATCATCCAGTCCTTATTGTATAAGAAATGTGTAAAGTATTGACTCTGAATAAGGAATGTTTTTGTTCCTCATTAAAATTTTGGTTAGCTCAACTTAAAAAATGAAACTAGCCTTCTAAAAACACTAACAATATTAGTAAAGTGGGTATGCCATAAATAAGATTAGGTATTCTTTCCCTTCATGGGGTCAGTAAATCATAAAAAGCTACAGTAGGAATCCCTCCTCCTCTCTGGTTTTACATTACTGCCCAGGTCTCCTGTATCAGTAAACCAAATGGATTCATCAAGTATGCAGTTCTTTTCAGGGGAATAGGTCTGTCCATGAAAGACATGTAAATGACAATATATGCTGTATTCCTGCAGTATATGAAACTAAAACAACTTTGTGGAAGGTACTCTCCAGCAAAAAGTGGCAAGAACTGCTCAACCAGTAGACAGGAATTGCATTTAGGATTCCAAACAGTAAAAGAACTTATTTTTTTAAACAGTATTTTCATTCTGGAGCTAACCTAAGAAAACAAAATAGCTGACCAATTGCAGACAGGTTATCTCATGTGGTTTAAATAAATCGAAAAGACAATTAGAAGAAATATTTTCTACTTTTTTTTCTTCCTTTTTTTTTTTTAATTTTGTTTTACCAACAAGTTCTGCACTTCACATTTAGGAAGCAGATAATTTGTGACAATTCATCAAATACAATTTAGCTCCCACTAATGAGAATAGCTTTAATTAAACCCAACTGCAGCTCATCTAAAAAAGATTGAAGGAGGAATCTAACATGTAACGAATGGAGAGCTTTCTGTGATTTAAGAACCTATGACGGTTTCTAGATCATCTACATTTCCTAATAAAGGTATTGATTTTCCTCATAAGGTGGTTACAGCAACATTACTGTATACAGCATCATCTTGTTCATATTAACTACTGTCAGCCTGCCCTAGTTAATGTCAAAAGTGGTGAAGACAGAGGTTCTCACAGAAAGACCCTTATCATGGAATTTATTTCTTATTCATCTTTTTCTATCAAAGACCATGACTTTGCTTTTTGCTTGTTTTCTGTCATGTCCACTCAGATCTTACCTGGTTTTTGGTCTTATTTGGTACCTTCAAGAGCTAAAAAGGAAAAAAAATCCTTCTCTCCTTTTTTTTTTCATTTTTTATTTTTTATTTCTCTCTGATCCTACAGATCATGAGCTAATGAACTTTTATGGCCCTTTTATGACTCTTGAGATATCAGAATTGGTTACAATTTTTTGTCTTGACTGTAGACAATAAAAATAGCAAACAAGGTTCTTAAGGAAAAAGAGATGACACTCAGATGTCATTCATATCCTTTTGAAAAAGGGAGAAGACTTTTTCAAGAAGAGAATATTAGTCGTGGCATCAAAAGATGCTACATTTCTAATCATTTTTTTCAAACTAAACCAGTTGTTAAATATAAATACATATATAGTATATGAAATATATACACTATACCATATTTCAGATATGCGCATTCCAAGAGTTTGTAGTGTCACCTCTCATTTTCAGAAACTCCCCCAATCTACAGTACTGCTCAACCAAAAATAGCACTGGAACATTTGCTGCCTCTCCGCGAGCTCATAGGGCTCCTCTCTCTTCCAAAGATTTTCTCAGTCTTTTCTGAATTCCTGACAAATATCCCCCATATTCCAAGAGAGTTATTTACCTTTTTGCCTAGATGAAGATTATATTTTTATTAGTAGTATCCTGTGGTTTCTTGCAACATGCTGTCTTGATCTCTGCAGAACACTCACATTTCTTTAAAATTTCTTTTGTCTCCTTTGCCTGCTCTTGACTTCATGCTCTCTTCCATGCTGCCAACTATTCTTGGAAGAGATTCTCTTTTCCTGTGCACTAATTAAACAGATTGTCTTCTAAATCACTTCCTCCAGATCATAATATTTTAGCAAGAGGGAAGTCAGTCTTTACATCAAAGCACAAGACAAAATAAGTGACATATTAATTTTATTTCTTACATGTGATCTCGAGCACATCTAATGAACAGGGTCTTTCAGGGCATTTTGCCAACATGACACAGCTTATAAACCCCAAATAGATTTATTCCCACCTAGGAACCTCACACACCCAAGAAGGCAACTCTCCTCAGAAAGCACAGAAGCAGAATTCTCAGTACATATTTTTCCAAGAAATGTAAATATATATAACATTTCAGATACCTCAATGGGCTAAGGAGAGTGGTTTGGACCATTCTGCTACAGACAGGCTTCCAGTCCTCTGCCTAACCAGCTCTCTGATGCCTCAGTGCTTTTTAATATTAACATTTTACAAAGAATACTGCTATTGCTGCATCAGAAGATGCAAAGTCCATCCTCTATTTCTTAACTATAGTATAGGGGAAACAGATAAAAAAGCTGTAAAAACTCACACTTTTCATTAAACTTGATAGAGATACTTTCCATGACACAGAGGGCACGAGGCAGAGTAAAGTGATGCTCTTTCTTACATCACTGTTTCTCCCTATAAAATCACAGTTCATCTAGTGGTATTCATCTAGTCCCAGATAGAATATGCAGCAAGATTCTCTCAGGGCAGCAGGTTTTTCTAATGCTATTTTTGGAAAC
>JAVCKT010026633.1:2500-15089 GCA_032273925.1 Rhynchotus rufescens | reverse complement strand
GGGGGGAAGCGGAGCGGAGCGGGCCCCGCCGGGGAAGGGAGGGGGGGGGGAAGCGGAGCGGAGCGGGCCCCGCCGGGGAAGGGAGCGGAGCGGAGCGGGCCCCGCCGGGGAAGGGAGCGGAGCCGGTCGCGCAGCACTCACCTCAGCCGCCCTCCGCCATCATGGCCGCGTCAGCCCCTCCCTTCCGCCCGCGCCGCTCTTATACGTCAGCGCGCCAACGACGGCGCCGCGGAGGGGACAAAATTGGTGGGCGGCGCGCGGGAGGCGCAACGCGCTGCGCGCCAGGTGCCCGCGGCGGAGGCGGGCGGAGAGGTCCAGTTAAATAAAAATAAACATAAAGGAGCCTTTTAATGACGCGTTTAACAACACGAGCGCGCCTGGTGGGGTTGGCAGGGGATTCCCACGGCTGCATTAGCAGCGCACGCCACATTGCAGGGCTGTTTTTCTCTAAAACTCCACAAATGTTGCCAAGAACACAAGCACTGTGATCCAAGCGGATGATGAACTGTTTATTCCGATCATGGCCACAACGTGTTGGTTTAGGGTTTGGTGGTCGTGGCTTTTAGTTTTATTTTTTCCCCTCCTCATTTCTTTTTTTCTGGAAATACAGACATCGTAACAACCTTTCTGGTTAGTCATTTTGGAGGACATTAGTTAAAATATTTAACCTTGGGTGACTAACATTTCCAGCACTGATTTTATCAAATGCCGAGGGAATAGGAGGTTTTCTGGTTAATTATTTTGGAAGTTGCTGGTCTGAGTGCTTAAAGTTGGCTGGCTAAGGTTAGGGGTCAAAGCAACCATATTGTTAAGTGTATATAGTTTCCTTGCAGAAAAAGTGACACAAAGGATGATCATAATGCTACTGTTTTGCTTTGACTATATGCAGTTTACCTCAAAAGATAACTTATATGGCATCTTTAATGTATTTATTTATTCTGGGGTGGCCTACTTGAGGTCATGATTTCTTGTAATTACATTTTGAACAATAAGTCTCTTCAGGAGGAATCTGGGGATTAATATTTTCTTTTTTTAGATAGCATAGTCCCCCTTGAGCAAGAGAGAAAGTGAAGGAAAGCCCAGAGTATATTCCAAAATATTGGTCTACAAGCACATAAAACTTGCCAAATTCTACCTTTGAATATCATTTCCCCTTCCTCTCATTTTTCTTAAAAATGATCCATTTTTTATGTCACACTTATATGACAAGGTTAAGGCAAAAGAAAGAGTAACTATGAAAACAAAGTAACTGGGGAGATTTGAAAAGGAAAGAAGCAAGCACTTCAGCTAAGTCAGTCCTTAAGAACAAATAATTCTAAGCAGGACTGAGCATTATTAATATCACCCTGGCCTAGTGATAAGAACCATTGTTACAGCTTAAGATAGATTTGCATTTGTGGTCGGTCTTTATGTAAACACAGAAATACTTTGCAGAGCCACGATGAGCAAGGCACGGCGTGATGTGCAGTTTGGTACTTCGGCAGCATTTCTAGTGCAGGAGAGACATCTTTTATTAAAAAAAAAAAAAGGAAAAACAAAAGTAAAAAACAAAAAACAGTATTTGTATTAATCTGTTTAAAAAGCCACTTTCATAATATTGTGTGAGTAGGCCTTAGTATGTCAGTAATAGTAAATGTATGTGTATTACTACTCTTAGGGCTCTAGTAACTGCTTCCTTATCAGGCTGACCCTTTCCTTGCTCGTTTCAGTCTCCCATATTCACTTCCCCGAGTGTTTCTCCTCCGGCCCACGGCCCAAAGGTCCCTGTTCCGAGCCCTGCACAGTCACCGTGGCCAGGGAAGGGAGTCCCCTTGCCTTCCCTGAGCCAGGCGGATGGGAAGCGGGCCGAGGAGCCGGCTGCTCCTGCGGGGCCCGCTCGCCCTCGGCACACGCCGCACAGGGCCCCGGCTGCAGGGAGCAGCTCCCGGGCAGGAATAACAGCGGCGCTCCCCATGCCCTGTCCCCGGGGCCGTAAATAAACTGGGCACGCTGATCAGGTTCAGTGTGAGCCGGCTGCGGCCTTGCTTTGTCCCCCTGCCAGGAATTCGTAACGTTGAGCAGTGCTCGCGCCGGCACGGGGCTCTTCAGGCCTAGGGTGCAGTCCCGGCCTGGGAATGCTCTTTAACTGCTTTGGGAGCTCCCAGATGGGAATCCTTTGGAGATAGAAACAAGCCAGGCTGCACACAGTGCTGGTAGTGCCCCAGCAGGCAGCACATGGCTGCAGGAAGGGAGCGTGTCCATACCCACCCGGGAAAACTGCTTTTAAGGGGCAGCTGCTAGCAGTATAATATTGGTCTTCGGGAGACAGGAAAATGTGCACGTTGCAGTCCTTGAGCTCCTTACGAACAGCTCCAGATGACACCCCTTCCGAACTGCCCGCGCCCCTCACTTCTTACTGCGGAGTGGCCGCTTTGTGGTGCTAAACTCAGAGTCCCCAGCCGGTCTGGGTAACCGCCTTGAGTCATTACAGGTTTTGCAGGATTAGGTACAGTCAGGAACTTCACAAACCATTTCTTTTTTTTTTTTTTTTTAATTCCTCAATTTTACTTCATGGCCAGTTGAAAGTGCATCCTCAATTGTTTTGGAATATCCCTAACATCCTCATGGAAAGGAAACAGCTAAGGAAGCATATGCCCATTTTTCATTTGAAAACCTAAGTCTATGATAAATAGTTCCTAGGAATAAAATAACCTCCAAGTGTAAAGGAGTGTGCAGCTGCCCAATCAGCCCGACTTTGACAGGTTTCTCAGAACCCATTTTGCAAGTGCAAAGTGCAGCATATATAGGCCAGGATAAAACCTACCTGAAAATACTATTAGCAGCTCAGGTAAAGTCCAGGCACACTGGGCTAGTTCAGGGAAGAATAATTAACAGCTTGTACTCCATTTACTAAACTAAATATTTCAGCTTGCTGTTTTTCTTCTTGCAACTAGACATGTCTCAAGCTCACAAGGCAGGTACAGAAAGAGGGGAGAGAAAATTACAAGAAAAGTGTCAAGCAGCAACAGACTTTGGAGCTAAGCAGAAAGTGCTTATGGCAGTCGAGAACAGAGAAACTGATGTTAGTTGTCATCTCTGCTTCCCCAAGCTCAGAGAAAGCAGTCCTCTTGTCCCCTTCTATTCTTTATCAGGAATATAGAAGAACAGAATATCTTCTCTGTAACCTTCCTTTCAATATTGCTGCGTGCTCAAGAGCAGTCAAGGTACGTAATGAGAGAAAATAGTTGCTTTCACAGATTACTGGGATTTTATCATCCCAATGCCACTTCTCTCCACATTTGAGAAGGTGCAGCAACAAGATTCAGAAGTTCATGTCTAGAGTAGGAGACTGATGGAGATGACTCACAAGCAAATAGACCGTTTTTTTCAATGATACTGCTGAGACACTGCTGGAGGTCCAGTAGGAACATTAAAATCAATCCTCACCAATTCTTTTTATGTCTTTTAATACTAGAATAACTGAATTAGTATGAATTTTGCAAGAAGTTAGTTCATAATTCATACAGGAAATCAACGAAAGCAGACCATCGTTATCCTCACCTTCAGGTCTCCTACTGTGCTTCTTCACATGTGTTCTGTTGTTGTTGTTTTGTAGTGAATTCACTCCATATTTAAAGGCATTGAATGTATTGCCGGAAGACCAAGAAAAACCAAGTGAAGTATAGACGATGTGCAGTGAGGGGGCAGCACTGATGCTGAAAAGGTCCACAGTGACGTTCCAAGAAGATGCATTCTGGGCACCAAGCGCAACAAGAATTTTAAAAGCCGTATACAAATCTAAACTCTTTAAAAAATTGTTTTTATTGATTCATTACCATACAAAATTTATTCAAATTACACCCATTTGAAGTGGTAAGATCACAGCTAGAGAACAGGTCATCCTTTAATAAATCTATTTACAAAACTCACCATAAAAGCTTTTTTTTTTGTTGTTGTTTTTTTACAGTATTTTACAGAGTTTTTTTTTTTTCAACTAGCATACAATGCAAAGCTAAATTAGATTAGTATTTTGCCCACGCACATTGGGACAAGTGTTTAATTTGTACAAAAAGATGATCTCCATTAGTCTTCATTTTCTCTTTCCCCACAAAGTGCCCCTTTGTCTCACAAATCTTCATGCTCACACAACTTTTACTTTCCTCTTCCACAGACTAAAACTTTAAATACTACAATTTTATTTACAGATCCACATCTAAAAAAACTCTTAAAAAATTACAAACGAGCTAGAAAATATTCTGGCAGTGTTTACAAATTAATTCTATTATACAAAACTGCTAGATAACTAAAGTGTGAGTTGAGAACATACATCAACTTAAATACAACCGCTGAATGATCTATGCACACTTTTGTACATATAAACACACACTTAACACTGTTTAACAGTTCTTAATGTGTTGCCCTTTATACATTTGTTATATTCCAAAACTCACACAGTCATACAGTTTTCTTGTTAGTACTGTGACTTCTTGTCATTTCATGTGTGAGCTTTTTATAGCAGCAACTCAATGGTACCAGAAAACCTGCGTACTTTATATTCTACTACAGTACAAATAGTACTAATTTTCTGAGTATGTCAGATAAGCACAACAGTAATGCAAACAAAAGGATTATATGGGCGTCATCTAATCAACATACATTAATTTAGCCCAGAACATGGCAACATATTTTACACTCAAAAAAAAAAATATTTAAGACTTCTTAGAATTCCTCTCACTTTCAAAAAATAAATATTGGTACTATCCTATACTACCAAAGATTTTCAAAAAAATAAATGCAATTCAGTTGATGTGGTACTTACAGTTTATGTACTTTGGGAAAAAAAAATCAGTTCTATTCTGCTGGCGAGGAGAATTATAAAAAGCTGTAAGCAGAGGAAGCTAACCCACTGAGATAAATATGATATATTGAACAAAGAAAGCTTGGCGTGTTTTCCAGAGAGGGAAAAACCCACAGTGCATCTCTAGTAGGCACTTAGCACAAAGCCCCACTTAGTACCACAAAAATTTCTGTACCAGTTCTAATGCACGCTGGGGGCAGTAAAATTGAACTGTGCATCTTCGTCCTAGTTAAAAACAAAAACGAAAAAACTACTTTCACACACACACACTTACACAAGCATTTTTAAAAATCTGTGATTACTACGAGAAGTGGCAGAACATTATACTTTTCAATATTTGCAATATACACTACATTTACAGTGTATTTTTATTAAAAGCTTTTAAGGACATAAGTATTTGACCTCATAGTGAGACATATACACAGCTCAAAATGAGCATTATGACAGCAATTTAAACATTCCCACAAGTAGCTGAAGAATCCCGTTTCGCACTCCCACGTTACTTCATATTTACGTTTCCTGCAGGTACAATCCATGTTGTGAGACTCAAGAGACATGCATTCTCTGCAGAAGGCACGACCTGAAATACTATTATAAAATTGTTATTTGTGACTAAACCAGTTCATTGAGCCCTTCTCCATAAGCCCACTTGTCAGGGTAAGCAGAGACCGGGGGAGTGTAAAAAGAAAACATTTCTGATCACCCACTTGCACTTGCTGACTCACCAGGCGCTGGAGCTGAGGGTCAAGGAGGAGGCTTTCTTGCAAAAGCCTTCAGTTGTTTTCTTATGGTATCTTAGGGAGCATTTAATTAAAATATCAGTACTGTTCAGGAGCCTGGACTATTTAATAATGCTATTTTATAGTAAGGAGGGGACTACTCAATGATGGCAGGTGTTCCATTTCTAATAAAAACATGATTTAAATATGGACATTCTCATTTAAGAGAATCAGCTGTATATAAATTCATCTACCAATGAAGGAAGCTTCTCTAAATCGTAAGCATCAAAAAGGTCACTGATGCCTTCTTCATCCCCAAGACTCAGCAAATAATCTTCCTGAAGCAGAGGCGGCAGCAAATTCACAAATGGTCCTTCAAAGTTTGAGGGAATTTGGTCCTCGGTCTGCTGGAGAAGGTTGGCTGGAGAAGCCAGTGGAGAGAGCGTTGCCATATTCACTGAGCAGTCACCTTGTCCTGAGTTACCAGAAGCCACTTCTGTAAGGAGAGGAAGGAGGGAAATACAGATGATCCCATTAGAAACGTTAGACAGGGATGAAAAAAGATCAACTACTGTATAATGAGCCCTTTGCAAAGCGACTTTTAAAATAAAAATCTAGTTCACATGATTTCTAAACAGTTTTTGATATGTTACAAATAGCTTCTCAAAAAATACTAATGTTGCTGTTACTACTAGCTTTTCAATAAACTGATTTTATGAGGTTTAAACAATTACGGAAAAAAAATCCCTGCAGTGAAAGATACCCTTTCTTCACTGGAACTCACAGTTCTAAATACTTCAAGACAAAGACTTTCTATGTAATAAAAGTCCTCAGAGATACCAAGTAGTTCCATATGTCAACACACACAGATTTCTGCCTTTTCTTCAAGACAAATATTTACTGCTTATTTAATTATTGTAATTTACTTATTGAAAATTATTTTAGCAAAGGAAAATATATTGTTTTTTTTCCTCAACATACAAAATCTTAGCTTTTTACTTCATTAGAAAAATAAAGACAAAAAATAAGAGACGTGCATATAAATTCAAAATGGAGTCTGAAAGCAGAAAGGAAGGCTGATGAGTATTATAGAGAAACCGACTTACCTTTGGAAATGCTCTTGGAAATATTTCCATTGTGGTCCTGACTATAGGTTTTCATTGGGCTGAGAGCATCATTTTCCTCTGGGCATAGATAAACTTCAATAGGTCCTTGGGTACTAGATAAATGTATCAATGCACTCTGCTGAAAAAACAAATGTCAGCAGGGTTTTATAATAATGAACACAACAGAATATTGACACAGGAGAGCAAATTCTTGCAGGAGTAACATTTATAAAAATTAACAGAATTAAAAATCCCTCAGGCATTTTATTGAGTAGGTGAAAGGCTTCGCTGATATGGTCTTGAAGAAAACATAAAAGCTTTTCCCAATGTTTGTACTGCAAAAATCTGAGAAGCCCATCATTCTGTAAGTGGCATCATAGCCAGAGATATATAAAGGAAATGTTAGGGTTTCCGTCCTTATGTACAGCAGCATTCTCATGGAATGAAACTATAGTGTACAAATCATAGGTTTTATTAATAACAAAAAATATTAGATGTATTTGTGTAAATGTTTCTTCTGTAAAACAAAGCTGAAACGCCCTTCCCATTTCTCACAACAATCTTCTTTGGTATTCTGGTTCACACTGACCTCAAAAAGCTGTATATAAGTTCACTCATTTAACATAATTCTTTTCCAAATAGACAGACAGAAAAGAAGTGTCCTTGGTCAAAATTTTTCATATAAGTCCTTCCCTCCCTGCCTGAGGAAATAACTCTAATTCTGAAGGTGTCATTCCTGAACAAAGAGAATTTCGAATTTGTCTCAAGAGGGCAGGTTTCATGGCTTTCATATATTGGTGCAACAAAACTAGATGACATATACAGACAGATACACAATCTGACAAGTTGTTCTTAAGATTATGATGGAAAATCATAAATGATTCCTATTAAAAATAAACCTGCTACGGCTGTACTACAGTAATAGTTTAAAAAAGCATAAATACAGACATGATATATTTCTTGGTAGACGTGGTTCTAACACTTTTAATTGTGCCCTTTGACACGAAGTTCCTCCTATTGTTTATATTCTGACAATTTATAGCAGGACATGGCACTCACTGTTTTACAAATACAGAGAAAACAGAGATGGGCACAGAAAACATTAAGAGTACTTGAGGAGAGGTCTAGGAAACAATGCTGTAGGACAAGAGAAAAGAGGAGAGGCACAGACATAAGAAAAATCCTGTAGAGAAGCTGATAAAAGCAAAATAGACATGGATATGTAACTGTGAATGAGAGAAAGAAATTGTTCTACTGCCCATAGCTGAAAACCAAATGAGTAAGTTGTGTATAAAAGATAAGAGAATTGCAGGTAACACTTTAATTGATTGTGTGCTCTCTTATCTACCTGTTTGAGTGTCCTGAATTAAAAATGAGAGCATAATAAAAAACAGAGTGAAAAACAAAACAGTAACTATCTATATTTATAGATATTGATAGAAGATCAATAGGAAGGAAGGGGTCTTCCCCACTACAGGAAAAATGACTTATTCTTCCAAATCCTGCACCTAGGATCAAAGGTGAAATTAGGGACAACAGCAGAGGAAGAGGGACAATTCAATGGGTCAAAAGCCATTAAAGAAGAATCTTAGTAAAAAGGGAATTTGGAAGAAACTGTTACTACCCACTCTGGCGTAGGTAGAGCTCAGCTCAGTGGAACCAACTCAATATTAATAACGAAGGAATAATACAGGGGTATGAACACAGCAGGTAATTGTGTTTGTGTTTTTAATTTTGTGTGGATTGAAGAAGTAAGGTACACTTTTTGAATCTATAAAGCAATGGCTTATTTGCAGGTCTGCCACGGGTTTACATTTGTCCAATATTCTTGGGTCTGCTATATTAATTATAAAACTCACGGTTTTACCACAAAGAGATAAAAATGACAGCAGTAGCTGACCCACGTGGTTCAAAACCTTGGGAGAAATGAAGAAAAGTAAAGCTACTCCCTGAGGAGATCTTCAAAGAAAAGTCACCTGCAGCATTTTCCTCTGTAATTGTCACAGCAGGGAGAGGAAGTGAGAAGCAGCTAATTTCCCCCACACATCTGCCCGAGATGAGGAAAAGAAACAAAACCAGGAGAAAAGAATGAGGACCAGGCATCTCTGCACAAAAGCTGGCATGGAGGGATGGCGCCTTCCGTAGCAAAAGTGATGGAGGAGAAACGTAGATGAACACCGAGAGCTTCAGGAATAGAAGTACTGATAATGAAAGCAGGAAAGGAAATTACCATCCCATCTACACACATCAGAGTGGCAAACAAATGGTGCACAAAGGGAGTGCAATACGAGGTTTTACACAGGAGTGTAACATCAGGGTCAGTGAAGCACACATGATGAAGGAGGGAGAATAGAAGAGAATCTGGGAAAGAAAAAAAATAAAGTTGCTACAATGAGTTTAATACTTGAAAAAAATCCCACATGAAAACAAGTATCTCAATAAGTATCAGTACTGTGAGTTATCAAGACGTTTATGGGGAAATTTTTGACTAAAAACAGTATAAAAAATAGAGGGATAAGTGCTGAATCTCTTAAGAGAAATATTTTACAGTCTTATAAATGGAAACATTCAAGTGTCAAGGAAAAGCTCTTAATATAAAGTATAGTAAAGGAGAATAGTTTATAATAACTATGTGGATTATTTTGAAGAAAAAGCTGGAATCCAGAGAAAAGGAGTAAAATGGTAGAATTTCAGGATTGCAGAGAGAAGAATAATGAGTGCCTTATATAAAACTTTTCTTTTTTTTTTTTTTAAAGATTCCTCTTAAAAACATCCCTGAAGTTTTTAAGAAGAATGAATATAGAATTGTATGTCAATATAACCCAACTTGGACTTCAGTTACCACAGAAAATTTACAGCATGCTTCATTACAGTAAAGTGGTAGATGGGGCAGGAAAAGCCAGGCTCTTCTTACCTCCACTGGGTCAGGCACTTCAAGTCTTGTTTCTGGAGGAGCTTTCACAACTATAACAGTTTGGTCTTTAAGGCCACTAATTTTTCGAATGTCTTGATATGTCACATAAGCTAATGTAGTCAGCATTAAGGAATTTTCCAGCCCATGTTACAAAATATTCATGCTATTAGTAAAGACATAATTCTTTGAATTATTTTTCCATTTTCTCATGGCTACATCAGCTTTTCCTCAGCCTTGTTTTAGTTTTCCTATTCTCTGCACTCAAAGTCATGCTTTATAGCCCTACTCTGACAAAAGCCTGGTTGTGATTGTAATCAGAGCGCGCGAGAACTGCTGTTTGATACAGTAGCTGGGGCTGCTACTGAGTGACATGAAGAATTTTCTGAATACTTTTCTCTCTTGTCTTTTATATGTGCAAGAGCACATGAACCAAAACCTAGTACCCTGCACTTTCTCAGATCGAATGCAGAAAAAATTTTAAAAGCTTGCAAACAAGATGTAGAGAACTGAATAAATCAGAAAAAAAATGTAAAGGAAGATACAGATATATGTTTTAGATGCTTATATGCAATATTCCTGAAGTTTTCAATAAAAACTATAATTTCAATTTGCTTTTCAATAAAAACAGTAATTTCAATTTGCATTTTGAGATTTTAGTTTAATAACCATCTATCAAGGAAATCCAACTATATTTTATTTCGTATCATCTGGTAATTTGTGGTTAGACTTTTGGAAAGGATGGCGGTGGAGTTGGGGGAACTGTGGCCTATTTTGGCAAATGTGTGCTGTTACTCCACACTACAGCAAAACAAAGTGCCCAAGCTCAAAACACAAACGAACAAATGCAAAAGGTGACAGGTCGGCTTTCACGTACATTCAAGGCCTTTACCAGTCTTTTACTAAGGTCTGCAAAGGCAGAGTGCAAATTATAGTGAGAGCGTCTGCCAGAATCTGCACAGACAGGAACGGCCTGTGTCTTTTGGAAATTAAGCTGCAGCAATCTTCCTCTCTCCTAGATCTGGCTTGAAATTGATGTGAAAATGTGACAGCTCATGCCCATTAGACAACCTGTCACATCAGACTACTGTATCAAATCACCCCTCAGACAAAGCACCTCATTTCTCTTCATAGTTTTGATGAAAGTTCTTCAAATTCTACAGCTTAGCTAGCTGACAAAGTAAAACCTGCACTTTCCTTTGCTGTAGCCGAAAGCTTCCCAAGCTGAAAATGGTCGTATTTCAAAAAATTGACAGTAATGATGAGTTATTTTCTCATTCTACTTATAGGAAAGACTAGAAACCATTCAGCCAGGGCACAAGTGATTCTTGGGCACTTCTAATCCTCAGAAATAAAACACTTCTTAAAAACAATAGCTTTGTCTTCCAAGACTAAGGGGAAGAAGAAGCTTCTCAGTTCCACCAATATTCAAAGGGCACCTCTTGACAGACTTCTGTGAAATAAGTAGAAAACTGTAAGAGGAGGCAACGAGATTTATCCCCTGGTTTAGCACTGTTGCATTCCTACCTTAATAGTACTATTATCAGCAGCTGCTCAGCACAGTGCTTGTGGTGATCCCCTCTTTGCCCACTGCTGAGAGAACTGGCAAACTCCGGGCAGGGAGTTCTGCCATGGCAATCAGTGCGTGGAAAAAAACATAACGCTCAGTTTTGCACTGCTTAAATCTCATCTAACTCTTAGTGTAACACATTGCTGACCCTACTCCCTTTGCCACTTGGCCATCTATTTCCCGCTTTCATAGGCATTTTGAAATGTAAGTATATTCAAAAAGAAATACTTACATCACATCATTTTTTATGATATGCCAGAGTTATTTCCCATCCTTTGAAACACAGAATAAGGCCAATTTCTTAGATATTCTTTGAACTACTTTTGAACAATTTAAAACAACAACAACAAAAAAGCTTTCATATCAACATTATCAACATTTAATAAAATACTCTTCTGTTGCTAGAGGGTGGGATATCTCATAAGAAATATGGGAATTGCTTAATTATAAGAGATACTAGCTATCAAATTACCAATACCATTCATCTGAGTACTGTTATTACATTAAACGATTTATTTTAAAATAGACATTTTGAGAATTCATAAAACACTTATCTATGATACTCTGTTATAGCTTCTCTGGCTAGAGAAACCTGAAAAACTGTTGCAAGTTTCAAAATGAAACGAACTCCAACTTTCTTTCCTGCTCTGTGCCTGCAATTTACATATACATTACTTTAATGCAATGTGTATTAAGTATTCATTATATATACAGAATTATTTGTTACTTTAGCAAGGATTGTGTACGTCGTTTTAATTTCTGCACACGGGAAAATTGGGTTTGCTGTAAGCTCAAAACGGTCTAGAAAGCGCAAGTTTTTGAAAGACATGCTTTGCTTTGACGTCACTCATTAATCAGTTGATTTCTTGGCTCTACTCTATGCAAACATGGGTGCTCATGACCACTTCATATACTTTTCTTTTTTTTTAAGTATATTCCTGGAGCAAGATGTAAATAGTTTAAGTGACTTCTTAAATCCACCTGTATTAAAATCAGTTATCCACCTTATAGGAACCTATCATCCGTAGGTATCAACGTAGGTATCGTTCCTTTGAAGGACCCAGACAGCATCAGAGGTATAAGCAAGGAGACAGACCAGCTTTCAGCTTTTGGCAAAAAGGATATCTCTGATTCTCTGAGTCCTCAGTTAGCAACTTGAGGTCCAGGGTGCAGCTTTGGATTAGCTCATCCAGTTTCTTCTCTTCCTGAGTCAGTTCTGTCACCTCCTTCGTGAGGCCTTGCCGCTGCGCCAACATACCGCCATCCTCCGACAGGCTGCAGCCCCTGCGATCCCAAGAACACAGACACCCCCTAAGCATTCATAAAACTTGAGAAAATGCCATGGGAAAGAGCATTTAATTCATCAGCTTCTTAGCTTCTTTCCCCTAACCTGCCTAAAGCACGTGAATGTTAACTATGTTTTTTTGCATTTTTTTTTTTTAAATA
>JAVCKT010026631.1:11718-31188 GCA_032273925.1 Rhynchotus rufescens | reverse complement strand
TAGGCCACATAAAAGGCTAGTGCCACTAAGCAGCATAAGAAGCTTTTTAAGTGCCTGGAGGAAGATTCTGCAGAGACAGAGGCCAGCCTGCATGGAGGAAGGCGATGAGGAGGAAGGTGAGGACAGGAATCCAGCATGTTAGAGATGCAGTATAAAATTTCACTCATGGAGGTTGATTCTTTTGTTAAAACAAACAAAAGCTTAGTTTTGGCTTTGCTCACTTGTTTCCCTTTTTCTGGAAGCATAGTGATTTTTTTAAAGTGATACAGGATGCTTCCAGAAATTTGATTTACTATAAGACACTCCCAAGTAATTTCCTTTTGCTTGGAAGGATTTCTGAGTATCAGTTCTGGCCAGTTAGACATTGACCACTGCACATAGATTGAGGGTTTTAGAGACACCATGGTGGCCGTCACCTCCCTGAGTGTGGTGTTTACTTCAGTGGCATTAGACAGCTGGATGAGGTTACACGTGTGCATGTGCTTTGCTGGATCAGCAGTGGTGGAGTACCTGGCACACTGCAAAATCAGGCACCAAATGGGTTAGAGGGAATCTGTTCTCCCTGGTTTCCATGTTTGTTAGCAGCCTGAGTAATATAATTGCCAGGAGAGTTTCCCCCTGGCTTTGGTGCTGATGCTGCTGTGCTTGCTGAGCCTTGGTTGCAGCTCCCTATGACTACTTGCAGGGACCATTAGCAGGTAGTTGTCCTCTTCTAAAATCAAATAAAGCCTCTGGACTCTACTTGGATTTCTCCAGTATTGAGCAGATATTGTCACATGCTCTCTCATGGTTGGAGCTGATTGCTTCCCAAAGATCTCAAGATGGCATCTGTAAAGGGTAACTGGGAATATCTGTCCTTCCTCCTGGGCAGTCTTTGCTGTCATGCTGTTAGGATAGTTGTAGAAGAAAGGCAATCAATTCCAGTCAATGTGTGTAAGTGGCTTTTTTGGGGCTCTATCATATGTTGTTTTCAGTATTTGAGTATTGTTTCTACTCTGAATTGACAGTAATGAGGATTGGTAACAACAACCAAAAAATAAACTGCTGAAAGTCAACCATATAAACAAACAGTAACCGAAAGCTCTAGCAAATGTTGACGTCTTCCTACTCCCCCACAATTAATGTTCAAATTGTCAATCAAAAAAAGCTTCTTTGCACTTGTGGGCTTTGGAGAAATAAAATAGTAGCTAAGCACATTTGCAGACTGCACTGGGATTCCTCCCCATGTGCAGGTGATAGTGATGAGGAGCAGAATTTGTCCTGGCATAAACAGGCACATTCCTGCTTAAAAAAAAAAGTCATTAAATACCATACCTTTTTCCATCTTCTCTGCTAAGCAAAAACCACCCAGAAATGATAGACATTAGCATAAGCAAAGCTAATTTGCTAACTTATCTCCAGTGTACCATATAATTGATTTCATCAAATGAAAGCTGTGTAATAAAGCTCTGGAAATTAAGGGAAATGTAAAACTTAACTGCAAATTGTAGTTCAGCCAAGAATCAGCTTCACATTTTATTTCCTATTTTCCGACTTGCATCACTTGTTGGTGTGGCCAGGAAGGATGGGGGTTTTTAAACATCAGTGTACTCTAAATCATTGACATTTCACATCCTGGCCAAAAAAGAACGAAAGGAAAATTTTGCAGATAACATTTTTTGGGCTTGGCACGTACTAGTCCTGGTAAGGAAACGTCTAGGATCAAAATAGGTGTTGAGTACTTAACATTCTTGTTCCTGCATAAAGCTAACTGGGATTTTTATTTGTAAATTTTTGTTGTTGCTCTGCTTTCCCCTGATGCGTGAAGTAGGGAAGAAAGGAGTGCAGGACCCTGTGGTGAAACCTGCTGTCATTGAAGTGGACACATGTTCATTTTGGGTGACTCTCCTCAGTTAAGTCCTTGCAGTGTAAGAGCTGGTGGGACTCTAATAGCCTTACAGAGGTGGTTGCTGTGACTCAGAATTGGACATCTGCTCTGATCCTGACTCAGGCCCAGTCCTGCCCCAATTTCCTCCCTTGACTTCACAGAGTTTTGCTTGTGCTGTAGGTTCAGTCTTTAGACTTCTTAAGCTTCAGCATCCAAACAGCCTGCTCAATGTGTAACATTTGGGATCTTCTCTGGGAAAGTAGAGGGCTAAATCCTTCCTTAGCTGCAAAGGCAGCCTACATGGATATCATGTGCAGGTGGAGCAGACCCAAGCTCCCTCCCTGTGGAGTGATTTGACTTTTTATTAACACTGCTCCGTGTGTGTGTGTGTGTGTATGTATATATACACACACATATACATGCTGCTGTAGCGAGGGCGCGGAAAGGCAGCAGAAGTTACTGGAACAAAAGTCCCACACGGGCAGTGATCCTGTGTGAATGTGGGAATTGCCTTTAGTGTATTTGTAGCCCTGCGCGAAAGTCTTTGCTCCAAAATCCCAAGGGATGTCCCAGAAGAAGGAATTGTCCAAATTCCTTCTTTGGACAAGAGGAATTGTCCAAATCCCCCAGTGGGATTTGCTGGGATACTCACCCTGGCCGAAGTGAGTGTTAGAGAGTGATTTAAAAATGGAGTAGGCAGAAGGCTGAGCACAGCGTTGTAATGCATGAAAGCACCTGGTGTCTGGGGAAAGAAGAGGAAAAGGTGGATGCCTCCAACAAATAGGGAGAACAGTTAGCTGCACAGGCTGGGCAGATGCAGAGAAGTGGAAGGGATAAACTTGTAACTGGCCCCAAAGGGCTGTGCACATCTATTTTCCCTAGCTGCTACTGTGTTGGCACATTTCAGAATAAATGCCATGTATGGAACAAAAAGGAGGAATTAGGTCGCATTTTCTGGGATGCCTGGACGGTTGGAGGTGTGATGGATACCCTAGGTGAACAGCTGCTTTGTGTTGCTAAATTGGCTGTGAAATCCGTGCTCAGGGAGCCTAGCCTGTCCAAAATGCAGTGCATGGCTCTAGGTAGAAATGCAGCTATTAGCCCTTGGGGTCTTTTTTAAAAAATGGTTTGGATCCATTCAGTGGATATGTCAGCTGCAGCTTCTGAAAGCTTTATGAGGTGGTTTCTTCTAGAAAACCCTCTTTCCTCTTCACCTGTCAGTTTGTTGCTTTGCATGTCTGGAGTTGTGTGTAGTGCTGCTGTCTTAATGTACCTTTTGGCAAGGTCATGAGCCTCAGGCTCTTCAGAGGAAGATGTGGAAGTGGGAGCTGGCATCACCTCTCCCAAATTTCCTCAAATGGAAGGATCTAGATTCAGACAGTGTGTCTTGCTGGGGTGCTAATTATATCTAGGTAGGCCAAACATGCCAGATGGAGCACTCTGTGTTCAGTACTTTTAAAATTATTACTAATAGTATTTTTAAGCAACTGAGCCATTTCAGCCTTTTTGTGTGTCTCAGTGTTCATTTTAGAAGAAGCTGAGGGATTGGTTGGATGAGAGGTTGGATGACCTCCACCCTGCCTGCTGCACACCTGGGTTTCACCAGAGATCCTTTTCCTTACTCATTTGCTTACACAGCTGTTTTTTTTTAAGTACACTCTTGAAAAATATATGTTCAACAGCAATATTATCCTGGTACATCTTCCCTGCGTTACTCCTTACGTGAGGGATCAGCAGTTTACCAAGTGTATCTCCAAGCCCCCAAACCATCAAAGCTACCTATGATTTGTGAGAAATACATCCTGAAAAAGTTTTTCACCAGGCCAGCGAAGAGCAAATGGTGCCGGTGAAAGGTGAAACCTGCCTGAGATGGGTAATGTTCAACCAGGCTGTAAAAGGCTGTGGATTCTGAGAGAGGTTTCAGTCCGCGGGGAGGAATCGGGAGGTGTGAGATTGCTGCCTTGTTGCAGGTCATTCTGCTTCCGTTGCTGGTTTCTAAATGGAGCTCTGTTGCTGAGAGAGACCAGGTTTGTCTTTGCTAAAAACACAGGGGTGGGATTTTTTTTTTTATGTACTGAGGTATGTGACTTTAGATGGCCATCTCTGAGCCTTGTCCCCTCTGAGATTTTCCACTGACTTTCACCTTGACAGGCTACAAAGAGGGAAAACCTCCAGTGGCTTGCTGTGTTTTGACTAGTGTCTGTCTTTGATACAAATCCTCAGGGTAAAAAACACCTTTCTTTTGCAGCGAAGGCAAAGGCTACGGGAGCTTTTATGAAACTGGCTTAGTTCCTCTGGAAGACTGACATCCCCATTTTTGAGGCCTAATTGCATGAAGTCCTCTGTGATAATTTCTTAGACAGCAAGGAGAAGCAGTTGGAGCCAGCCTCCAGAATTGAGTGGTTTGAGCCCAGCAGGGCACTATAGTGTCTTGATAGGGCAACAAAGAGCTCCAAAGAATTTAGTAATAGTGATACTGCCGCATGTGGTTAAGTATTTTTTTTCATCCATCCCTAACGCAGATTCTTTGGGTTGCTCCGTATTGCAGTGGTTCCCTTAAAGGTGCCTTTTCTCTGCCGCTTGCCTCTGCCTTGTCACGTTCTCCCGCGGGACGGAGCAGCGCTCGGCGGCCCCACGGGAGCAGCACTTGGTGGCATCGCGGTCTGGGCGCTTGAAGGCGGAGGCAGCACAAGGCGTCCTGCTGACGTGGCCTCTTGTAAAACACCCCCCAGCAGCGTGGGCCGCCCCGTTGAGCTGCCTGGTGCGGGCCTGGAGGGCTGTAACTCGGCCTGCCGGGGCGTTTTGTGACACTAGCCAGATGTGACCTGTTACCTAGAGGTAAAAAGATCCTAGGATCAACCTCTATGGTGCTTCCTACCTATGTGCTGTCCTGTGCTGAGAGGAAATCGGCTGCACCTGGGGCTGCCGACACATCCCTTCATTCTTTATGTCATCAGGAATATAATAACGACCCCCTGGCTCAACTTGTAGCCGTGCAGGGTATTGATTTCGGTTTCACCACGTGATGCCCTTCAAGGGAGGACTGGACATAAAGAGCTGGGCAGCTGCCAATAGCTCCGTACCATCAGAAGCGCTCACCTGGGATGTGTTGAAGCTTTCCTGCTCCCTGGGATCCGAGTGGCTTTGTGCCATGGGAGCAGGTAGCCTTTCCCAGCTTCTGCGGGTGCGCCTGCATCTTCTAAGCCCTTCCTGAAGCTATTTCTGTGCCCGCTTTGACAGCTGGAAGACCACAAAATGGGAGAAAGAGCCTGGTTTGTAGGTGTACCCCCTCCTCACATTAAAGTATTGTAACCTGCTCATAAACGCTGTGCCAGCAGTTTTGAAAGACCTCAGTGGGCTTGAATTATGCATTTCTGTGCAGCAGAAGTATTACTTTAAAGGTACAAGCAATTTTGTAATGCAATTGCAATTTTTTTTGGCTGCATCTTAAGTGAATCATGGGAATGCAGAATCACATTAGGTGCTTGCTAATTTATTTTTTTACATGTTTTTTCAGTTGCTTAAAAAAAAGAGGGACCTTGCAGATGGTATTGACCTGCACCAGGCTCCCATGAAAGCCCTTGAATCATCTGCAGGGAAGAGAAGAATACTAAGGAAAAATCAGAAGTTTCTCTGAACCTATGTGGCAACTGCATGGGAGTGAGGCTCCTGCAAAGGTATGAGCAGGTTCATTTTGTCTTCCTGAATCCTCCTCTTGGGATTGTTCCTGGAATGTCTCCTGTTGCACTTGGAAGGTAGCTCCGCTTAAGGAAGGCTTGGGAGAAATCGAGGCAGATGGGAGCCAGATCTGCTGGGAACAACTAACACCAGCGTTCAGGTTCCCTAATCCACGTCGGTGCGGTAGTGGAGAAGGACCCAGGGATTGCCCCTGAGAGCAGGAGACAAGAGGAGGGTCTGAGCACAGCCCCTGCTGCCGGGGCCCTCAGCTGGGGACCCAGCCCGGTGGTGCTTTGCCTCTGTGCGGGGCTTGGTGGCAAATGGTTCAGCTCAGAGAAGGAAGCTCTTGGGGCTTCCTCCAAATCAATTGGATTTTAAAACTCTACAGCTTTACAGTTTGTGATAGGAGTGTTTTCTGTCCAGGTCTAACCTTGGTCTGCTCAGATAAACTGAACTTGTGTTATCTTTAGCATGGCCACGCTTTGACTCCTGGCAATGTTTTACCCTTGTGCTGATAAGTACCTGACAGGCTGTTGCATGTGGATGGAAGGCAGAAGCAACTGTCCCAAGTGTGAGGTGTCAGGTGCACCTCAGACAGGAGATGGACGCAAGGGAGGAAAAGCCTCCCTTGCCTCAGAGCTTCTTGTTCCAAAACAGCAGGTAAGGGAAGGCTGCTGCTCTTCCCCATCATCTCAGACCATTCTTGAGAGTAAATAAATTGCTTGATTTCCCACTGTTTAAGAAATGGTGTCTATCCTCAGCATGATGTTTGCTAGGAGGGTTTATCCATTCTATATGAGATGACAGATAATTGGTGTGACTTAGTGATTTTAAGATGACAGATAATTGGTGTGACTTTAGTATGCAAGAGTCTCAAGTTTAGCCTCCCCATCTCAAGCTCCCCTAGTTGCTGCTGATCAGAGGCCTTCAGTGGCAACCTCAGATGTGCTTTTTGTTTTTTTGTCATTTCTCTAAACTGCTTCTTTGCTTTCCCAGTGCTCTTTATCATTGGTATTATGTATCTCTAACCATAATGGCCTCAAAAGTGCTTGTAACCACTTAACCTGGTTGCCTTCCCCACTTCTGTATCCACATACGTGGATTCATTATGGGCATGTAAACACTGGCTGAAAACTTAAAAGTACCTGTTATTTTCAGTGGGAAGGCTGCTTGAAGCCAGGCTGCTGCTGAGTGAGTAAACATACAGAGAGAAATGGTCTCTCTCTCTGATGATAATTGGGATTTTAGCTAACTTCTCCTTCAGGCACACTTAATGCCTGTGCATTACTGTCATAAAGTGGGGCATGGTGGTCCTTCAACAGAGCAGATCTTGAGGGGCTGAGCTATCATCAGCACCCTCCATCTGCCTGGATTAGCTCTCCCCGTGCTAGCAGTGGTGTTGTTGCTCACAGCATAAAGTAAATACCAGTCCCTGAAGAACACTGCTCTTTGTAGCAAAGGAATCGCTCCTGGCATGTTGACCTGCCCTGAACTCCGGGGACATCACAAGGCATTATTGATAGCTGCAGCACAAATGTAGTAAGTGGTACCTTTTGCTCTGTGTAAACATCCTACGCGTGCCTGCCAGAGCAGTTAGGCGGCACGTCCCGCCGATGGCCCTAAATTCACGCTTGTTTCTTGCTTTTGACCTCCCAGCACGTGTGTGTCTCGTCCAGTAAGTTGTTTTGAAGTGGCTGCTCGTTGGCTCCAGATGTTTGCCAGTGAAACATCTGTCTACTAATAGATGTTCTGTGCCTGAATTTTGAAGAATAAAATAAAATACCACTGGAAAAGCAGGAGAGCTCAAGCAGCACCCACGATGCTTGTTGACCAGTCATCCTTGCTGTGTGGGCCTCTTGCCTGAACCATTAACTGCACGGTGCAGATCTTTGAGACCTGTTGGAAGTGCCTTTTGACCCTGCTCTCATTCATCTGGCCCTTAATGGCTCGTTCAGGGATCCAGAGCGTTCAGAGCGACCGGCCGAAATTGCAGCTGGCCTGGGCGCTCTCCTGCTGCTCTCAGCCCTGTCTCCTGGCTTTGTGCAATAACTCACAAATGACTCTCTGCCTTCCCTCCCATGCCTCTGGAGCCAGCTGTGGGTGTGTGCCGATTACACTGTTGCAGTTGACATCAGCAACTTAAATCTCATCGTTGTAGCCTGGCTTAAAAAACAACCGTATTTTTCTTTGTCCAAAATAGGAATAACTCCCTGTTTTTTCTGTGTAAGAAACATATCAGGCCCAGGCAAGAGAGGAGTAATCATCTTGGAGCAGCTGCCTGTGTTCTCCTTCAGCCTGACTGTTTCTCAAGATACAAGAGGAATGCCAGAGAGAGATGTCTCTCCTGGGAGAGAGTTGGATGAGTCTTGGTTAAGGAGCTCCAGTAGAAGATTTCAACCACAAAGGGTGGGGAATAACAGTTGATCTAGACTTGAATGATGACTTCACCTTTCTTGAAAATGACATGATTCCTTAGATTTTCCTCATGGAAGATTCAAATATTTCCCCAAAATCCAAAACATTTTTTTCTGCTGAAAGCTTTATTATTTTTTCTTCAAGAAATTCAAAGTCTGCTTGTTGGAAAACTCCCCAACAGCTCTATAGTTGGGCCAAGGAATTTTCCAGGGCTGACCTGAAGTTTCCACTTAGGTAAGGTGATTTTGTTAGATGGCCAAGCAAAACAACCGCTGTCGAGAACTTTAGTACCTGATTAGTCCTTATAAAATTCCCTGCAAAGTGTGAAGGTATTTCTAGAGCTATTTCCAGCTTGCTTTTTGACTTGCATTTGTTCTAATGCCCTGAGTAGGATTTAATAAATCCCTTTTCCTCATTTTGGATGCCTAATTAGTTCTGAATTTGCTTCAGATTAAACTTTTAAAATGTTTCCCATAGCCCTGTCAATATAGTAGTTCTTTCTGTCCCTTAAATAGCCACCACCACCTTTCAAACATTATATTATGTTCACCTTTCTGGAGTTCAGTTTTAAGTAAATATTTTAAACTTGGAGAGGTCTCTGCTTTCCACTCTCCTGGCTTTGCTGAGGATGGTCGAGGTTCCACTGATTTACACTGGTAGGCTTGAGATCAGCTCCCAAATTTGTTTCTGGCCTTTCATTAGAAAGCTATTCTGGTGGAGCACGACTCCTGGGCTATTTAAAGAGGGGAAGGGAGCCTCAGGGAATCTGCTCTTTCTCTTTGACAAGTGCCAGTAATATCACACTTGGAAAACAACTACTTTTATTTTTCTTTCCTGTCTCACAAACTCAGTGCAGTTGAAAAATGCTGGAGCGAACACTGGGAAGGAAAGCTATGGAAGCTTTCCTGCTAAGCTATGGAAGGAGACAGGAGGAGACGTGGGCTCTCAGGAAGGGATGGGCCATCCTGCTTGAGTAACAGCAGAGGGGAGAGCGGGTCACCTCTGTGGCTTCCCAATAAATCGTGTGCCCTCCTCCCCATGGCATCACAACCACCAGCCTCTGCACAAAAGATGTTGATGACTTCATATTGGCTTGGGGATGAACCAGACCAAGAGACGATATTTTACCAGTATTTCTAAGGCTCTCAATATACTTTTTTTGTCCAAATCTGATCGGTAGTGTGTCAGCCTGTACTGGGAAGGCTTTGTAACAGAACTCAGAGCTTCACATTTTCTTTTTAAGAAGGAATGCTTGGCTTTCATTGCTTCTCCAGGAGTTTCTGCATAGGCTTTGAAATGTGGCTATTTGTGAGGCAGTGTTGGGATTTTTTCCCTCTCCTTAGTGATTCTCCCTCCTTGCATTTCTTATCCTGCTTCCTCTGGTTTGACTTAGTTGCACCGGAACCAAGTTGCATCGAAAGAGATGGTGTTGAAACAGCTACTACTTGAAGTTGCTGTCTGCAGCTTTAAATGAACTATTTCACTCTCTTGAAATCAAGTGATAAATCAATAAAATCAATAATTAAAATGGATATTCTCCCTCTCTTCCAAACAGCTTAACTGGTGCTAGCTGTCACGTCATGCAGAAAGGCCTCGGATGCTGTTGCTGTGAGTCCTCGGGGCCTGAGCAGCAAAGGGAAAGGTAACAGATAAAAGTGCAGATCCTCTCCTCCCTGCAACCCTGCTGATGGCTGGAAAATCTCCAGCATTGGTTTCCCTGCTCCTTGTATCAGATAAAACTGCTGTCTAAAAAGGGTGTTTAAGTTGGTACGGCAAATGTATGCCTTGATTTGGAGAAGACAGGGGGTGAGAAGTGGAGGGAATACTTGTCCGCTGGAAGGTGCTTTCATGTATATAAAAGCACCAAGCCTGTCCCTAGCAATTTGCTCCCTGCTGTGCTGCAGGTAAGAGAGGATCTAATCCTAGGGCTCCCTGCCAGGGTGCTGACCAAGCACCTGTAAAGAGGCTCTGGGGAGACAGGCTGGAGCCCTTCCTCTCTCCCTGGAGTGCATCCCAGAGGAGAGATGTGTGTGGGAATGTTTTTCCTAGAAAGCCACTGTTACGTGGCATTGACTGGCTGTGAATATTCATGTGCAGCTCGCTGCTGGAGCGACGCGTGAGCAGAGCTGTGGCAGTGCTAATTGCAATGGAAAGTGATGATTTTCGCACTGTGGTGAAAGAATCCCAATTTGCAGGAATTTTGCTCGAGTCTGGGGTGAAATTTGACAGCTTTAAAGTGTGCAGATGTGAAATGCTGAGTTTGTATTGCACCCCTCTTAAAATACTTTATCTCATCTGAAAGATTCCCAGACTCTGTCTGTGTTACTTGTTACTTTGTCAGACCCACTTTTTTTTTTCTTCCTAGAGAGGTTTAAGTGCTGACTTACTATTCGGTTCTCTATTGCAGCTTTGTTTAGTTGAGTGTATACATTCTTAGTTTGAACATTATACAGTCTGACCCGGGATCCCACAATCGCGGTGGGAGATGGGAAGAAACAGTATAATTTATCCCTTAAACAAAGGGATCATCTACTTTAAAGCACATTAAAGTTAGTTAATAAAATGGGTTTTTAGCAGAATAAAGGCATGCAGTGTTTCCTGGGCTGTGTTTAGAAATAGCTACAGTCAGATGAAGAATTTGGTACCCTTCTGTTATCACAGAGACCGGCATCCTCTTCGACAAGGAGCTACCCAGGTGAGTCTTGTCTGGATTCATGTATTTGATGTGAAGCTCCTGCCCTGTCCACGTTGATGGGCTCCTGGGCACAGCGTTGTGGGTCTCTGCTGCTGTGTGCTGAGCTGCCCTCTTTCTACCCCGATGAGGTGGAGAAGGTGGTGTCTGTTCCCAGGTGTAGAAGGTGGTGTCGGGTGATGGTGAGAAAGCACCAGAGGCCTGGCAAGACTGGAGAGATTTGGCCTGATCCTTGCTGCAGATTGGATTGTGGGTGCCAGCGGAAAGGCTCGGCTGCATTACAGGCTTCATCCTGAGATGTGCCAGCTGTTTGGGGCTGGAAACGTGCCCAGGCTTGAGGAGCTGATGATAGCTCTGAGGACACTTAACAGACATGGTAACTGGTGATATTCAAGGACCATTAGATCGTACTGTTGTCTGCAGCTTGTCCTGGATGCGTGTGGGCTGGATGCTTGTAGGACAGATTTATAATCTCAAAGCTCTAACTTTGGCAAAATTGCTGTGGTTTGACTGCTGGGCAGCAATAGGATTATTCATCTGTTTGCTGGATAACAGCATATTCAGAAGCTTAAAAACAATTTATTGAGTTGGTTATGAGTTATGGATCTTGCCAAAGGGCTGGTCTTCCGAACTGCTGCTTCTCAACTGTGAGGTCTGAGAAAGAGGAAGACTCTGATGGGTTCTGAGGATGTAGGGTAGGGCTAGGGGTAGGAAACAACTCTTGCCATACTTCCATACAACCACAGGAAGCGTGAGCGGGTTGAAGAATAACTTCAACAAACATGTAGAAGGATCTTGGAAGGGAAATCTTAATCCCAGTGAAATTAATGGCACAATCCCTTTGGCTTGAGTCAGGAGCAAGATTTCTCCTTGGACCTGCACCAGGTACAAGTGGAATTTCTCCTGGACCGTAATCCAGAACTTAGTGGAGAGCCATTGCAGGCACGTGCACACAACAGCGCTCTGAGCCTGGTCGCTGGGGCCTTTCCCCAGGGATCCATATAAAATACCTCTCACAAAAGCTGCCCTGTGTGCGAAGAGAGGAACTCCGTCTAGTGATACGCCAAAAAAAAAAAAGGAAAGCCAACAAATCTCCTCACACATGTACAGTTGTGTACCTCTTATCTTACTGCCGGCCCGCTGAAGATACCAGCGCAGCTGAACGGCATCCGCGAACCACGGGTGACACTCAAGGGCTGCCTCACAGCGCTCTGCGGCCCTGCTCTGCATTCTGCCCACGCAAAAAATGTTCCCTTTGTCGTGGCAGTGAATGAATATTTTTGTTCCCTTTTTTCCTTGGATTTATGTTAGCCCTGGGCCTCAGCTGAGTTTGATCTCCTCGCTTTATTGTATCGCAAACAGTAGTCAATAGCTGCTCAGCTCGCAATTGCCTGGATTTATTTTAAGGTCAAGTCAACTCTCCTTGACCCAGGTCTGAACAAAAATACGTTCCCAGAAGATTCCCCCACAGGATATCGGATCCAAAGACAGAGTGACATTGTAATGAGTTCAAGGTTTCAGTACAACAGGATCCTTGTTGGTGCAGAGAAGGCAACTGAGCCATTTCTCTTGTTTCGGAGCCGGACCCTCTCGCGGGGCATTTCAGAGCTGATTTTGACATCTGCCAGTTACTTCTCTTCATAGAAGCCCGGTATCGGTGGCAGCCTTGGGATTTGCTGTCTAAAAGGAAATGGGATCCAGATCCTGATGGGTATTTGCACGAGGCTTGCACGTGGGGTTTGTACGAGCTTTAAGATACTGATGAGTTGGTCTGTCTGTGGTTATTGTGACCATTTTACGTTTTGAAGAGAAGGGAAGGTAGGGGCTCTTGTAAGGGCTCTTTTTGGTGATGTTGCATCATAAAGTAAAAATACCGTGTTGAAGGATTGGGACAAAAATGGAACGAGCTCATGAATTTGTCTTGGATGACAAATCGCCCTTAAAAAGAAGGCAGCCTTATATATGGTACAAAAGACTGTTTATTTCTTCAGGGGGAAAAAAAAGTAGTAATGTAATCGGATAGGATTAACTTTGCAGGGGCCCTGGACAGAAGCTAAAGCGCAGGCCTCCTGCTCCTTGGGCTCACACTGGAAAAACTGAGCTCCTGATGTGGTCTGAGACCTCTGGCTTCCTACGGGCTGGACTGTGGGCAGTTGGCAGCATGACTTGTACCTAAAGCTGGTGCTTAGGACCCCAGGGAAAACAAGGGTTTCTACAGAAACAAAATGATCCAAATGCTTGGCTGGTGCAAGCTGCCAGCCTGCGGCTGCTTGTCTCAGCTGGGAATCTGGCCCGGGTTTGGGGAAAAATATGGCCTTAGTCATGTTCCTCACCCTCTAGTGAGCAGTTAAATGCATTTGTGGCAAAAATATAAATAACGTGGAACTTAGTGTTGCAGTAAGAATCCTGTCATTAGTAAGCACTGACTTTGTTGTTTTGTCTGTTCATGTTGCATTAACCTTTTTTATTTTTATCTTTTCATTTCATTACCTGAGAACAGCCTTGTGTGCATTCTGGTCAGCGTGAGCAATGATGTTTCAAAGTTTCACACCTCACTGGGATTAATGGGGGACTTTTTAGTGAGATAGCTGGGTTGGCAAAAGGGAAAAGAGGAGCAAAAGTCCAACTGTTTTCTGCGTACGTGTGTTCTTTTTTCATGCAAAAAGCCTTCATGCAGCTCAGGTGAAGGGCTTGCATGGAGATGTTCTTCCCTGTTCACATAACAGATTCTACGGTCTGGATTTTAGTCTTTTCAAGCAGCCCTTGAGGTTTTGGAGAAGACTGTAAAAAACCTGAAGATGACCTGCAGCAGTCATGTGCCCTAACGGTTATTCAGGATTATCTGAGCCCTTTAGCATCCTTGCTAGCTAAAGTGATTAACTGGCTCAGCTCAGAATCTAGGCTCTACTGATAAAACATGGCCACTTGCAGCTGAACAACTTACCCTGGGCTCCCCGTGCAGGCAGTGGGAAGGCCAGGAGCAATTTGTCTCCTCCTAGAAGAGGTGCTGATGTTCAGACAGATGGGTCTCCCCTTGTGCTCCAGGGCCTGGCTCTATCTTACTTGACTGATTGGGAGTGCAAACGCAAGCACAGAGGTGCAAATGCTTGAAAGGCAAGTGGAGTTATCTGTGCTCAAGTTAGTTGAGGCTCTGACGTGGTCAAAGTAGTGCAAATTGTTGTAGCACAGGAGCTGCTCAGCAGTCGTTGCTGAGTAGTTAAACTATCTTCTCCCCTTGTTAATCTGGAGTAAGTCACCGTGGATGGTGAGTTGTCACAGGGAAATAATGTAGAACAGTTACTGAGGAGTAACCTGTGTGTGCATGTGTCCAAGATCCTTGTGGTACAACAGTTCCTGTGGAGTAATCTGTGTGTGTGAAAGATGCTCGTGTAGCTCTTGAGAGCAGACACGTGGCAGAGCAGCACAGGACCCTCTTGGGCTGACTGCACTTGTGCTTACGGGGTTGTGTGAAGTTGCTCAGCCTGGGCAGGAGATGGATCCCAGTCTGCTCCAGACAGCTCAGGGCACGTGCCACACTAGGCCTGGAGGCTCCTGGAGAAAGGAGAGCTGAGCCCAGCACAGGGAGCAGCCACAGCAAGGCTCTGAGAGGGCTGTGTTTTGCAGCTGGCAGTGCAGTTTGCCCAAATCCGGAGTGTCTTGCTGGTCTGCCACCTGGGAGATCCTGGCATTCACAAGCTATCCGAACCCAGCAGGAGAATGCCACGTAACTCCCATAAACAAGAGAGTGTTCTGGGGAGAGCTGGCTCCACCACGTTTGTCATCTCACCTGCAGTTGGTGCGTGTCGGGCCAGACAGCGACTGTTCCCAACAAGCACTCGTTTACTTAATATTTCAAGTTGCTGCTGCTAAATCAGGGTGACCTTCATTCTCGGCTCCCATGCACGGGCTTAGCTCCAACAGCTCCAGTCAAGCTATGCTGACTCTCAGCAGCTGGGACTTGGGCCCTGCTTTTAACGTCCCTTACCCAGGGCTCATGTAGTCAGCTTTCCTTGCCAAGGTTATATTTGCTTTCCTTCCTAAAGGACTGCTCTAATATCATACTTTAAAACAATGTGTCCTTTTTCCCCCCGCAGAGAACAATATGATATGCCACTGTCAAACTAATGTGTTCGTGAAACGCGAATGTAATCTTCCCAGTAGATCCCCTTTCCAAAAGATTTATTATTTAATGATTTTTTTTATTTCTTACCAGTATGTAACAGTTGGTCATTTTATACCTAGCAGGACTTTTTCCTATCGAGGAAAGCAAAAGGAGGAGGGATTCCCTCATCCTAATTCAAATCCCCTCTTCCTTTCCTGGTCCCGTTTACCACTTGTACCACTTGTCACTAATGGAAGTCCGAATCTGGTTTTCTCTAAGGTGGCTCCTGCCTACCTGTGACACATAAGTCACGATGCTAATTAGAGACAATACTGCATGAAGAGGAAAGATGTTGTCCTGCTTATAGAAAAATCAATGCCTCTGAAAAATGTGCCTGGCTAGTTGCTTAGCTGCTCCAGGCAGGATTTCTTGTTCAGCATCCTGGTTTATCTTCCCCATGGTCACGCTTTGCTGCGCTTCCAACTAAACTGCAGTGAGGCCGACGACGCAGCCTCCAATAACATCCATAGGTTACGCCTTTATTTGAAGGTAAGGTGGAAAAGAACTGTGAAGAAGAGACATTCTAGATAATTATTAGCTACATGAGTAATATTCCTAATGATAGTGCCAGTTGATTTCTCCCAAAAGCTGTCTCTGCCTCAAGAACGGCGCCATTCCTGTGTTCTGGGTGCCACGCAGGTGGTGGCTGAAAGCCACTGCTGCAATTCCTGCTGTGATGGACAGCAAGTGCCCCAGCGGGCAGCAAGCAGGGACCTCTCCTGTGCTGCATCTTCAGAGCAGAAAGGCGAAGAATGGTTGGAAAGGTGGGTGGCCCCGTCGATTTTCAGACGCACGTGGAGTGCTCCCTGTTTTAGGTTGTCCCTCTGAATCAGCACCATTAATCACCTGTCAGGAGCTGAATGCTGAGGCAGAGTTCCTGTGCTGGACAGCCTGTCTGGAAAACACACATCTCCCACTGCTAGTTTTCACAGGCCTCTCGGTGTGTCGTGCTGCCTGCCATACAATATCCCAAGAAAGCTCAGCTTGCTTCCTTTAAGTCTTAGTTTAAAACCTGTCGTTATTGTTACAGTAAAAAAGTTGGAAATAACAGCTTTGAAGCTACAGAGCAAATGGAAACAAGCCCACAAAGGGGAAAGAAAAAGTCACACGAACCTTCCAACAAGCTGACAAGCTCTGTGAAGGAGAAGGAAGTCTTGCACATTGATGTATCTTTAATTGGTGGCCCAGGCTGCAGAGAGCACTGGGCTTTTTAGAGCTCTTGCTCTGCCCTGGGTCTTCTGCCTGCTCCAGGGTGCCTTGACATTGCTCCAGCCTCCTGAGAAGAGGAGCAGAGGGATGCAAGGCTGTGTCCAGCACAGCATCTGCCTTCCCCCAGGTGCCCTTGTGCACGAGCAGCACCGCTCTGCAGGGCAGCAGCAGGGCGGCCTTTTCCCGTGTTCTGCTCCCCGCTATGGTTCACACGCCTCTCCCAAGCCGAGAGGCCCGAGTTGGACAGGGCGGCAGCCTTGTGGCTTTCCTGACCACTGCCAATGGCCACTTGTGTTGATTTAGGCACCATTTGCCATTAAATGACACTATCATTTTCTGATGCAGGGGAAATGAAACTGAGCAGTAACACAGCCACTGCCCACTGAAACTTCTCACTCATTTCCTTTCTTTCAGAGATTGCTTCAAATGTAATAATTTATCTGTGCCATTTGTTAGTCCGACAGCTTATTCTTCCCACCATCATCAAGTTTATACAGCGAGGAACGTGACCGGGACAGGAGACAGAACTTGTTCTCTTACAAGACAGAGGAAATGAACGTTGTGCTTGGGTCTAGGAGCCCGCCGGCCCACACTCGACTGCCTGCAGGAAGCTCTTGGAGCACTTGGTGGATCAGAGGCCGCTTCCTGCAGGCGCCTCGGCCTCTCGCTGGCCTGGTCACCTCCACGTGGGTGTTTGCAGCGGCCGCCTCTGCTCCCCGCCTGCCTCGTCCCGCATGCAAGGCCTCTCTTGTGCAAGCGGAAACGTTGCTCCTCGTCCCTTTTGGGCTGGACTGCTGAAGCGCTCGCCCCGCTGCACGCACGCTTTGCCTTGCTATCTCACCCAAAAATCCTGCTAGCGCTCGAAGCTGCCAAGTTGCATTTTTGACTGTTTATCTGTTGACTTAAGTAGACAGGGCTGGGCGTTAGCTTCCATCTGGCTCCTCGTTAGAAAGGGAAATGTTAAGAGAAAGTGAGGAGGCTTTTCAGCCCTCCATCCTGATGCCAGCAGGGCAAGGCTGCATAGACTGTGAGAAATCCCTGATTTTTTTTTTTTTTTTTTTTCCCCCTCTATCCCTCCGTCTTTACTGTAAGCAGTAGACTTGTGTTTTGGAGGAGAAAAAAAGGATATTTCTGTAGTTCACTCCTTGAACCAGCTCTTAAAGCAATAATCTGGGTTTCAGTCCCAGATTTTGACAGATACCCTGCATCTCCCCTGAGTCCAGTCACTCAGCTGCATTTCCCTGACTCTTTTCTCTTAGAGCTAGTGCTCTGCCCTTCCTGTCCTATCTCCGTGGGGCAGAGCTTGTCCATGCACATGCTTATCTGCAGCGCTGTGCACGCAGGAGTCCCAGCTTTGCCCAGGGCGCCAAGCTGTGGCAGGCAGCGATCGCCCTGTAACAGAGGCTTTTCTTTGGATGAGAGGGTAAATCCAGTGCGTGGGCCCTCTGGATTGCTTTGCCACAGACAACTCCTTAACAGAGGAGATAGTTGGGGAGCTTTCTCTGCCCCTTTCTGCTGCGTCTGGAGACAACTTGGCGTTAATTAGTGCTGGATTTTGGTGCTTGTGGCTTTGTGTGCGCTCTGGCCTGCAGCTTGGCCCCTGCTGCTCCTGAGCTCAGTAAGGCACATTATCTCTGAAGCAGAAAAGCTGCAGCTCTGAAGGCTGGGGCTGTTTGCCTTTGCAATGCATGTTGTTCTGGAGTTCGTGGCCTTTATGGTTTCTTAATGCTGAGCGAATACCTGCAATCTGGGCTGGCAGACCCCCGGTGCCAAACCTCAAAGCGCTTGCTCCACAGAGACCCGTTGGCAGAGCGATGCTTTGTGCCTATGTGTAAATCCACCTTCAGGAAGGAGGGAATTTGGGCTGGAAAGACCTCGTCCTGCTTGCCTAGCCATGGCTGTTTGAGGAATTCCTGGTAGCTGAGCTCTCCATTAGGGATCCCATCCCGTGAGGCCCCGGGCTGGGCAGTTGAAGCCTGATGGCAGGAGACAGGAGCCAGCGGCAGCGCGCTGGTCGCACTGACCTCCTGATCTTGCCTGGGGTGCCCTGCTGCTCCTCGCTGTGCTTAGGGGAGATGGCTTCATATTGTGTGGTTTTATGAGACTTTTTTTGCTTCCTGTTCAAGCATTTTATCCCTGATTGCTGAGTGCAATCTGGCTTTCATAAGGGATTGGGCTTCTCTCTCCTGTGTTTCTCCATAAAAGATAGCTGGAGGGAGCAAGCTGGAAAACCAAGTGAGGGCAGCTAGGGCTCTGCTCGCGGCGAATGTGGTGGCGTGCGATTCCTGGACAGCAAGCAGCTTGGTGCCTGCAAATGCTGCATGGCATTTCTGGCACTCTGTGGAAGAGATTGTACTACTTGGTGATGATTTTTGGCACGTCAAGTAAGGAGAACTCCCTCTACTTGCTTTTTGTCCAAGCGAGTTTGAAGTTTGGCTTAGAATGCTTTCCTTATCAATTATTTTACTAGGTTTTTTCAGAGCCTGATTTGGTCGAAGTCCTTGCTCATTTTTAAATCTCATTCTGTCCTATATGTTGTCTCCTAATTCTGTCCTACCAGCAGCCATGGACTTCCAGCAGGGATATTTGGAGGACTTATCTATCCCTATCCAGGAACAATATGAGTCAGGGAAAGGGCAACAAGGTAGGTTTCATCTTAGATGTTCCATCCATGGGACAAGAAGCAATTTTATCCCTGTTTTTCTGCCTTACAGCACCTACACTAGCATAGTGGCAAAGGGCTGAGACGATGCACCTGAAGGGCGCAGTCCAGGTAATCTGTGGGGCGGCTGTTGCTGCCTCGCTGTGGTTTGGCACACAGAGTCTAGGTCACAGGTCTCCGTGGGGACGTGGGCATCACCAAAAGCAACTGGATCAGGCCATTCTGCACCATCTTCCTTGACTGTGTGCTGTTGAGGGCATTCCCATGGTGGTGTCAGCCGGGAGGGGTGGAAGTGGCTGGGGAAAGGCAATGCTTCCAGCCTCGTGTGCCCAAACCTAGGCACTCGTCCTGTCTGAACCGATGGCCTTTGGTGCCACCTTGGAGCCACAGGGCAGTCCCCGAAGGGGACTCTGTGTTGTCAGCAAAGCCAAGCGGCTCTCGGTGCCTTCCCTCGCAGGGCAGACGTACGTGTGGGGCTCGGGGTGCTGCTGCGGGCGGCGCAGGGTGCACTTGGCCATAACAGCACATGGCTAAGCTAGTGCCCGGCCCTTCGGAGACCAAAGCCGCTCTGCCGGCCCAGAGGCGCCCTCTCCCTCGGCAGCCTTGCGCTTTCTCAGAGCAACGTCAGTTTCTTTGAGCCCGTGCGCTTGGGCAAGGCGCTTTCTTTAGCAGGGGAACAGTCCCCTTGCAGCCTGCGCGTGAGAAGTGCTCGTGGTGCAGGTTTGTAAGCGGGTGTTGAGAGAGGACTGCGCGTTTTCCCGAGGGAAGCGCGCGGGGACTTGCCG
>JAVCKT010026631.1:0-11618 GCA_032273925.1 Rhynchotus rufescens | reverse complement strand
GGAGGTGAGCGGGGCCGCGGGCAGGCGCTGCCCGAGCCGCGGGAGCCGGGGCGCGAGCCGGGCGCTGCGGCCCAGGCCGCCGCTGCATGGGCAGGGAGGCGGGATAAACGCGCCGGGCTGCATCTTGGAGAGGCTCCGTGGGCGTGAGGGGCAGCGGGAGCCGGCGGGAGCCAGCAGGAGGGGCAGCCGGGCGGCTGGTCCCGGGCCTTGCAAAGCGCCGAGGTGCGGGTGGCGGCGGCCCCCTTGATGGGAGGGATGGCTGGGAGGCCACTGACCCTCCTGGGCCCACCGGAGCGCTGAGCCTGGCTCCACGGCGTGGGTTGTTTTCTCGCAGGGAAGGGCGCACGGGCGCTGGAGAGATCCCTCCAGGCAGGTCCCAGTGCAGCGCGGGCTGCTCCGAGGAGTCTGGCTTGCCCCGTTGGGGCGGCAAAGCTGCCCTGTGAGACAGCAAGGTGGAGAAGGAGGGCGCTGGGAAGCTGCCAGGAGGGCTGAGTGCTCGGAAAGCCCCACGTGGTGCTGTGTTACCCTCATAGATGAATGCACCTGGGGCACGGGCTCATGAGCTTTCTTCTCTTGCTGCTTTAGCCTGCTTTGCTCGTAGTCCCTGGTCCGGCAGCGGGGCAGGGCACGGTTAGCAGCGAGCTGAGCTGTGCAGCATGGTGTGTGGCACTGGACGTACCGGAGTGAGCATTGCAGGCAGTGCTGGCTGTGGTCAGCGTTGAGCATCCAGGGAAGCCTTTCAGGTGGCATCATCCCTTACCCTCTTCTCCTTCCCATCTTAACCCTGGGCACCAGCATGGTCCTGGTTTGGTGCACAAGCCTGCCGGGTAAGGGAGTAATGCATCACGTGCGTTTGACCCAGAATGTAACTTCAGCTCTGCTCCCACATGCCCAGGTTATTCTGCTGTCTGCAGAGGGCATTAGGGGTATTTATGGGAATAAAAAGCTATCCGTTTGTCTGGGCTCCCCTTGCGCCTCCCGCCTAATCTGGATGGGAATCGGAGCTCGTGTTTCAGGGGCTAATCGTGGGCCATAGACGGCCTGGCCTGGCAGTGTTGTAATCTCTGAACGTAACGGCGGCCGCGGCTCCTCCCTCGGCAGGGCTTGTGCCGCGGAGGCCTTGTGGCCTCCCAGCTTTATTCCCGCACTGGGGAGCTGAGGGGACCTGGGGCGTGGGTGGAGCCAGGCGGCCGGGCGCACGTGCGGAGTGTGGCACAGAGGCAGGCTCGGCCTCGCACCACTTGCGGGCACTGGGATCCCAGCACGGCCGGTCAGGGAGAGCTGGGAAGGGGCTGCTCGCTCGAGGATGCTGGCTGCGCTGCTCCACGCAGGTGGCTACAGGGCTCTGTGTGAGTGACAGGGGCTCTCCTGCTGCCTCCGGGCTTTCCTGCTGCCCCGCACTGCATCACCAGTGTCTGGCACCGCGCATTTGGTGCCAAGTTTCTTCTCAGTTATATCAGGATATATCAGAGCGGTGGCAGTGGGTGGTTGTGGCCCTGTCCCGGTAGCAGGCTGAAATTGGGGTCTTGGGAATTGTGAAAAGCTTGTTGTTCTCTCAAGCCCGAAGGTCTTTCTGGGAGGCTGAGGGCACTCGGGCAGGCTGGAATCCCTCCTGGCCGCTTTCCCAATAACAGGGATGCCTCAACCTGCAGCTTGTCTTCACCGAGCGCTTTGGCCTCCTTGGGCTAATGGCTTTGGCCTCTTCAGCTTGGTGGCCCTGCTTGGGAGGGGAGGATTTATTTGTGCCCTCCGGTACTACTTGGCCTCCCTCTTTAGGGAAGCATTTTTAGACAATCTGAGTTCAAATCAGAGTTTTAGAGATGCCCATTTCTCCATGCTGGCTATAGGGGGAGACAGGTGCCTGGCTTGGATGTAGATCTTCAAAGTTTGTTGGATCAGGTGTGCTGTCCCTGAATGGATCTTCCTGTGCTTGGAAGGAACAGGAGTTAGTGTAGGCTGCCCTGTAAAGGCCTTTTTACTCCTGCTGATGGATTCAGTCCTCTCCCTCTCTGATGCAGGTCTGTGACGTTGGCCAGGGTTCTGATCCCGTGTTCTGTGGGGTTTTCCATCAGGTACATGGGTGAGGCTGCTGCACAAAACGGGAGCTTTGGCCCCTGTCTGTGTTACGTCCTGTGTAGAGTTTGTAGCTGGGGGTGCTGGGGCAAGGACAGCCAAACTGCCAGGTCTCTGCATAGGGTGGTGGGCTCTGGTGCTCTAGTTCTTTGGGAGCATCCCAGGAAATGCCCTCTCCTTGCACCAGGCAGCGCAGGTTACACCTGAGCCTGTGTTTAAAGAGCACACTGTGCTCTTTAAAGGGGGTTACCCAGAGCTGATGGAAAGCAGCAGGGGTGTGAGGAGGCAGGTATCTTTCTGGCCTTTAGTTTGTTCTTGTGTAGACTGTCACTATCTACTCGCTTGATTCTTAGTGTTTCTGTTTTTTTTGCTCTGAGTTTATGGGAGGCAGAGTTGCTTTGACTGTTGAAGCAAGATGTGCAATGGGGAAGTCTTAGTAAGCCAGCCGATTCATTGGGTTTAACTCTCAGCCTTGCTTTTTGCCATGCCAGCAGGATGAAAGCCTGGAAGGTGGCGTGGATTTGAAACGATAGGCTAGATAAGCTAGATCTCCTCACATCTCCTCACGGGACCCATTTGGGCCCTGTTTGTGGAGAGATTTGATCTCTCCTGGATGTGTGCGTGTCCTTCCCCATTGTTAGTGCCACCGGCTTCCCTCTGTGGGGACAATGGGCCCTTGAATCCTCTTCTCTAATCTTGCCCCCCTTATCTCCCTGCTCTTCCTTGGCCTGTGTCTTAGGCAAAGCCCAACTGTGGCAGGCAGGAAGGGTGGGAGGTCTGGGCAGAGCCCATTATGTAAATGGTGCCTTGAGAGGTGCCGTGTAAATGAACGGCCCCTTTCTGAAGTTGGAGCCTGCAGCGGCCTGACCTGATGGGATGCGAGAAGAGGATGCTGAGCAAGGAAATGCTATAGTAGTATGAACTATTCTTTGTTTTGCTGTCTCCTCCTGGCAATTTGTAGTGGCAAAGTCAGCGTGATGAAATCTAAGGGCGGCAGAGTTTTCCGTTTTACAGGATTTTTCCATTTTAGTTTCCTTGATGTCGGCAGCCCTGCGAGCCCCACTGAAGCTTGCTTTGCACCCAAGAAGTCCTTTAGGGAGGAGAGATGGTGGGAGCGAGGACACTGAGGAGCACGGAGGGCCGTGTGAGTACTGCCCCGCGCTGCTCTGGCCTGCCACGCTCCAACCATTTACTCGCTCACGTCAACGTTGCCCCCAGGGCAGAGGCAGAAAGCGGAAGGACGATGCGAGTTTCACGGTTTGCCTCTAATTGCATGGGCTGTGTGAGGGAGGAACACGGTTCCTGGCTGCGGTTCAGGATGTTAGACGTGTCCAAAGAATTTTATATCCCAAGGAGGAGAAGAGAAAAGAAATGCAAGCTGAAACCATCAACTAACAAGGGCAATGAGTGAGGAATGCTTTTCCTGACGGATCCTTTGCACGCTGCATCCCTTCACAGCTTGCTCGGACTGTCCTCCTTGTAATAACTGCTCCAGTGGCCAGACAACAGATTAGGAGGGGAACTACTTGTAACAGCTGAGCTGGGAGGAGGGAAGGACCCGTGCCAGTTTGTTTGACTGCCCTGTGTTGGAAGAGACGCAGCTGCTGTGCAGTTCCTGGAGCTGCAGATGTGGCTTTCACAGCTCTCAAAGCCTTTCTGGGGTCTGCAGGTGGAATGAGTCCGTGCCAGGCCATGAAGCTGCTGGACCAGTGGGGCGCTCCCTGTGGTGGCCTGGCAGCTTGCAGGGAGCACCCATGGGCTTGCTTTGGGTGCAGCGCAACTGGATGCTCCAGCTAAAGCCAAGCACTGTGTGTTACTTCAGGGGAAATGGGGCGCGTTTCGGTGCTGAATCAGCAGCTCAGCTCAAGTGTAGGTGCGTTCCCTGGTGTGGGATGCCTCATGTTGCTTCTAAGCTGCAGCCCCACAGGTTTTTAGCTCTAAACGCTCCCTGGCTGATGTGTGGCATTCCCAAGCCAAGATAGAAGGAGTCAAGTAGAGGCCTGAGACAGGCAAGCTGCTGCCATGGGTGGAATTGTTGGCCCTGCAGGGCGGGAGGATCCTGACGGGGAGAGGAGGCCTTTTAGGCCGCCCCAAAAGCACGGCAGTAATTAGCAGTCAGGCTCAGATTTTGTGCAAGGCCTGTTGTTTTGCTGGGGCCTTTCCTTCTGCTGGCAAGGAGCTCAGCAAGTAGCCCTTGGCTTTGTCCACTGCCAATGGACATGGGAGCTGAAGAGGCAGGAAAAGTGTATTTAAAAAAGAAGAAAAGGTGAGGAGGAAGTGGTTTGTGCTGGGTCAGCTGTGATGGGGGAGGAGTTTGTGAATAAAATCTCTTGTTTTAAAAGAAAACTTAAGCCCAGCAGATGGACTCAGTGGTCAAGCTCTGATTTTTTTCAGCACTGCATGATAATCATTAAACATAGGGGATGCTTTGTAAAGTAGAATTGGGCAGAGGGAGGATGGAGCAGGGTTTAAATGGGAAATTGGACAAGGGTACAAAGCCCCTTAGTTCGCATTTCTGCTGAATGCAGTTGGAGCTGGACTTGACGAGATGCTTACTAGAGCTCGTGGTCAATGTTTTACGGTACCGTGTATCAACCAGATCAATTCTGCTGTGCTTGAAGGAGTGCAGATAAAACGGCTTAAAGATTCCCCTGCTGAAAGCAATAGTATCATCATTTATCCTAGAGAAGACACATTTAGTTGCCTGACATTTATTTGGCCATAGTTTACTCTGCAGATTTCACACCCAGGGACGATAGCCAACCTCATGATGTCAGACGTGAGCTGTAATAAAAAAAAAAAAAAAAGGCACAGAAAGCTAAGCTAATTATGTACCTCTTTGGTCAACCAGATGGGTTTTGTTACGTGTCTTTTTGGTGGTGGTGTTTGTGATTGTTGTTGTTCTTCTCTGTGGGTCTCTTTAATGGAAAGTGCTTTATAGAAATACAGCATTACCAGCGCAGTGTGTCCTATGTATGGCGTCCTCTTGGCAGACAATGTTGTCTTTTTGTTAAAAAGACAAAGGTAGAAATACTCCTGCTAACTTAGATTTCTTCTTTTGATCCTTTTTTATCTATAGGTGACTTGAACTCTGAAGTGAGCGAACATGAGCGCCCTTGACTTGGCGTCCGTCCTTGACTTTCTGGAAATGGCCAACTTCTCGGAGATCAACTGGACGTGCCACAACGGCGACTGCATCACGGTTGACGCCACAGCATGCCCTGGCACGCTCAACAAAAGCGCCCTGCTCTACACCCTGTCCTTCTTCTACATTTTCATCTTTGTCATAGGGCTGGTGGCCAACTCTGTTGTGGTGTGGGTCAATCTTCAAGCCAAAATGACTGGCTATGAAACCCATCTCTACATCTTTAACTTGGCTATTGCCGATCTGTGCGTTGTCATCACCCTGCCAGTTTGGGTCGTCTCCCTTGTCCAGCATAACCAGTGGCACATGGGAGAAATTACATGCAAGATAACTCACCTCATATTTTCCATCAACTTGTATGGAAGCATCTTTTTCCTGGCATGCATGAGTGTTGACCGTTACCTCTCCGTTGCCTATTTCACCAATTCCAGTAATCGCAAGAAGAAGATAATACGCCGCTGCATCTGCATCCTAGTGTGGCTTCTTGCCTTCAGTGCCTCTCTCCCAGACACCTATTATCTTAAGACAGTCACTACCAGCAACGAAACCTACTGCCGTCCCGTGTATCCAGAAGAGAGCTTCAAAGAGTGGCTCATTGGCATGGAGCTCATCTCCGTTGTGCTGGGCTTTCTTATCCCGTTTCCCATCATTGCTCTGTTCTACTTCCTCCTTGCAAAGAGCATCTCTGCCTCCAGCGACCAAGAGCGGAAGAGCAACGGGAAGATCATTTTCTCCTACGTCGTCGTCTTTCTGGTCTGCTGGCTACCTTACCACGTGGCTGTGCTGCTTGACATCTTCTATAGCCTCCACTTCATACCTTTCAGCTGTCAAATGGAGAACTTCCTCTACGCCACTCTGCACATCACCCAGTGCTTCTCTCTCGTCCACTGCTGCGTCAACCCCATCCTGTACAGCTTCATTAACCGCAACTACAGATACGAGCTCATGAAAGCCTTTATTTTCAAGTACTCGGCCAAAACTGGGCTCACCAAACTTATCGATGCTTCCAGAGTGTCAGAAGCAGAATACTCTGCTCTGGAGCAAAATACCAAATGATTGCAATTCCCTAAAGACACTGCTAAGACTTTTCTTTCCCCTTTTTTCCTCTCCTTTCCCCTGTGCTCGTTACAAACGGGGCACGAGTTAC
Organism: Rhynchotus rufescens; assembly: GCA_032273925.1. NCBI lineage: Eukaryota > Metazoa > Chordata > Aves > Tinamiformes > Tinamidae > Rhynchotus > Rhynchotus rufescens. The sequence goes on along the minus strand of JAVCKT010026631.1, from coordinate 5,253 downwards.
GGCCTACAGAAGAGAAATAGCAAACTGTAACTTAAGAGTGGAATCGGGCACAAAAGGAAGCGGTACCAAAACCAAGCATTTTGTTGGTGTGTTTTTGTTTCATCTCCCGCTAGCCTAGTCTGGACTGGTCAACACTGCTATGCAAATGGAAAAGACTTTCTAGCAAACAAAGCCATTGTGTACCGTAGATAACGTGCGTTTTCAAGATAAGCTTTTTCTTCCATGTGTAGATTCCCTCTTGGTCTTATTGTATATGTTATATATATAGTGTGTTGTATTTAAAAGCTCAAGACTTTATTTTCTGGCTATTGGTGTACCGTATACAATTGTATTTGAAAGTTAAATATATTTTTATCGTGTATTTGAAATATATTGCTGATGAGTGTATACAGAGTGCTGTAGTCTGAGTGTTAGATTGCTGTTTGGTTTTAACTCTCCTAGGTAAGAGGGTGGCAATACATAGCAGAATGGAAATGATCTCTTAAGGGCATCCTCACTGGCTGGCACACTTTATCACTTTATTGACCATAGCTCTATATGGTGGTTGTACCCATGTCTGGAGCATAAAATGTATGTACTGTAGAATAGTTACCGTCATGTTAAAATTAACAATATTGTAAGAGTTGTTAACTCCTACATAGTGCTTCACAAAGCTGTATCCTTAAGCGCAGAATGAATGATACTACTTTTGAGAGTTGTCTCTATTTGTAAGTTATTTTTGTAAAATAAAGAGCTGGAAAAACTATACGTGCCAGTGGTTTGAGCTGTTTTCTACCCTCTGCTTCCATTCCTCTCCTCAGGGGGAACAGAAGTTGAAAAGAAGAGAACTCGGGGCCGCATCCCGTCCTTCTTGTGGTGCAGCAGTGAAGAGGATGGAGCTGGTTGCACTTCCCTGGTGTGTGTTGGTGGCAGGCAGAAAGTGCTGAATGTGGCGCGTGAGACAGGATGAGTGAATGGTATGAGGGGAAGGGCTCGGAGGAGTGGGACTAGACAAGAAGAGCAAGCACGGTTTGGGAAGGCAAAGCCAATGCGTTTTAAGGTAAAACCTGTTGGGAATGATGAAAGGTTATGACTCTAAGATGTCAATGCTTCGAACAAAAAACAGGAGCATGCAAATGGTAAGAAAGTTTGATCTAATTTGCGTTCAGTCCTTTGTGGTTTTTGCTTGCAGTAGTATTCAGAGGGGAGTACTCCTAAAAGCATTAGATTCATTTTTATCTGTTCATGTCTTTGCTGTGGTTTGCACTGAATTGGCAGTATCACACTGTCAGAGTGTGGGGTGAGATTCATCTGGTGTCCTATGTTTGAAGCAGATCTTCTGTAAGCCACTGAAGCACTTGTACTGTGGTCGTCTTCATCCTAGGACAAGGTAACTAATGTTAAATTGCTAATATCTTGCAGCCCATCGTTGACTTGCTGCTGCTGTTTCATGTGAGAAGATGATACTTAAGCTCCTGTTACAGAGTGTGCCCTTATCCCTCTGAAATCCCAATAGCCAAACAGTTCTTGGGATGAGTGTATTTTGCTTCTTTCTACATGCGGTGTTTAAGTTTTCTCAAAAGAAGATATCCTAAAAGATATATCATTGCCAGAGCTACAAAGGGGTTTCTAAAAAGCACCGGCTCATCTCCAGCTGGAGGAGCCTGGTGTAGAGAGGGGCGTTTGCCCATCTTTTGATGTGTTTTAATACCCTCTGCACAGACCCTCCCTAGAAAACTTGTTTATTTGGCTTTTGAGATTCCTGTAAGCCTTTCTTACAGTACTGTAAAGCAAGTTTTCCCTCATGCTGTGCCTAAAAGTGGAGGTGCTGGGATAGTACTGAGCTGGCTGTGGAGAGGTGCTGCCATCCCTGCCCAGATCTATCTTCAGGTCCCCATGTCCTTCCTCAGGGACAGAGTTGCTTGCTGCTCTTCACCATGACCCCGGCACTAGGTTTCTGTGCAAATGTCTCTAGCAACATTGCTTGGTTCAAAGCCTGCCTCGGGGCAGTATGTTTTCATGCGATGCTGTGGCCTGTTTGGAGGTCCAAGTTGGCTCGGATCCTCTGTTTCAGAAGTCCCCAACTTCCCTTCTCTTCCACAGTTTGCTGCTTCACTGCACGGCATCGGCTCTGGAGATCCCCGTTAGCGCTGAGTGTCGGGGCGGTCCGGCAGGCCTGTTGCGTAGGCTGCAGACACATAAAGGCCCTAGGAGACGGATCGTGGAAGAGCAAAGCCGCTTCCAAAAGTGGGGTCGGCCTGGTGGGAGGCAAGACCGTGACCCTCTCTGGGAGCAGCTGTAGTGCAGCGCGCTGGGTCCTCTCCAGCTCCTGGCGTGGGAAGGCCTGGGCCTAACCACCCCATGTGCCACCTCAGGCCTCGAAAGGGCAGGCAGAGCTGGGACACCAGTTGCTGCTGCCCGCTGGAGTTTGGGTTTGGGGAACTGTGTCTGCCCCAGGGAGGTCTCCTCTGGGCATCAGCACTGGGGCATCAGGCAGAAAGAGGTCTAGTGAGGGGGAAAACTGTGCTATCTTACTAGATTAGTTCAGACAGAAAGAATGTGACCTGCTGTTCTGCTCGCATTGCTGCAGGGCAGGAACGGGAAAGCGAGGGAGGTCCAACCCACCGTGAGATAAATGCCCCCCATCTCCACATCCTCAAGCTCTGAGGTGCTGCCATGGCCCTTGGGGTGCACCCGCGACCCTGACGGCAGGGTCTCCCTGGGTGGGCAGCAGTGTCTCATGGGCGCCGAGCCTCCCGTGCCGGGGAGGCATCTCGCCATTCCCCGGAGGCCTGGTAAGACTGCTGAGGGCGGCCAAGACTCCCCACGTTTTGCTCCAGTGTCTGCTCTCTTCCAGCACAGAGGCAGAACTCACACGTTGCCTTCCATATGCACCACGTTAAGGAAGTCGTAACTCAAGGAGCAGCTTCCCAGCCGGCTTCTCAGTAGCCGGCTTGCGACGGTCAAGGAGGGCCTTTCTGGGCCTTAAACGCTTTTCCTTGCCCACTTTTGGGGATGTTCTTTGGCGAGGTCTAAAGGAGAGAGCAGATCGCAGCCTTTCCCTGCCCTCGGAGCTCCTGCAGCCATCGAGTGTGCACTTGCTAGGGTGGGAGGCAGAGGGCCCTAGTCACACTGGAGGTGAGGAGACCTGAAGTGGTCAGGATTCTGCAAGGAGAACGGCAGGGAACAGGCTCGGAGGGAAGCCAGTGGAGGGCAAGACCTTGCAGGAGGAGAGGAGGGCTGAATTTGTCTGATGCTGTGCATCTTTAACTCAGATTTCTCAATTAGAAAAAAAAAATGTACAGGTGAAATGTACCTCTATAAGTTTCAGTGGGTCTGCCTTGTGCTGTAAGGATGCAGGACAGTGTCCCCGCTGGTGTATGCAGTGAGACCGAAAAGATGATCTGGGACACTTGGAGTTTGACCTGAAGGAAAATCTACTGGCAGATAACAGGTGAGTGAAAGCAGGTATCCCCTGACAAAAGCAACTGTGGTTTGTTGTGATTGATGCCTTGTGACTGCCTTTCACTAAATGTCCTGCTCCTGCAGCTGGGGACAGTATGAAGGGTCTCTGCCTCCTCCCCATGCTGGTGCAGGACGGCAGCTTTGGGGAATGACTGGGGAGCTGCTTCCCAGGAGCTTCCTCCTTCCTCTGGTGCTCAGGTCTTGCTTTCCAAAGAGACAGAGTTTGCAATTGGAAGAGCCTCAGTGGACAAATTAATAAAAATCAAAGGTAATATATCATAATCCACGTTGGAGCAAGTCCCCTTGCTTCACTGCCTAGCTTTAAGGCTAAAAGGGTTCCAGTGCTGTTAGACTGCACGTGCCTCGGAGGCAGGCACCGAGCTAATAAAAACACATCTGCTCTATGAGAGGATTTTTTTATATAGAAAGTACAGTCCTTTTTTATTGTTAATCAAACAGAGATTTATTTTTATGAGCCATAAACGACATTCAGGTGTAGCACAGTGACTTTAAATCAGATCCTCTGGCAGCCATCTAGATAATGTACTGCAAGAAGCGCCTAACACGCTAACTGGCCTGTTTCTCCTTTGGCTAATTCGTGGTTTCAATGCTGCTGACTTTAGATACTCGCCTTTGATGAGTTCACTGAGCATAAAAGCCATTGGAAGTTACTTAGAAGCAGGAAATAACTCAGCTGTGAGCAATATTTAAGCACGTGTCCACGACAGCGCTGCCAAAGCCAGATCTTAATCTGCTTCAGAGAGCTCCTTGATGAGGCGCGTTGGACTGGTCCTAGGTGCTTTGTGAGCCGGCGCTTAGCCCTGCGTGGGGCCAAGCTGGGCATGGAGCAGAGGGAGCGTCTCAAGCACAAGCAGGGCGGGATAGAGGGGGATTAGTTGGTATTTGCTCTCACCTTGGGGTGGGGGAAGCCCTGAAAAGGCTTCTTGCTTCACGTCACTCCGACACCGTATGGCTAAGGAGCTTCTGAGCCAGAAGCTGCTCTGAGTTACACCGTGGAGTTAAAGCAGGATCATGCTGCTGATTTGAAGGGAGCTATCCAGGATTTGGAGAGCTTTTTATAAGCAGGATCAGGAATGCTAGCAATAATCCTGTGCAAATGTATGTGTGTGCATCAGTATCGTTAGTGCAATGCGATGTAATCCCTGGCCTACAGCCGTACATAAAGCTGGAATAATAATGACAGCAAAACAGATAATAATGATATGAGCTCGCTCTTGCGAAAGAGCTTGCATTACACAGTCATGGTTATGATATGATTAAAAACTAGGCTTATGAAGATCCTGTGATGGACAATCCAGCTGTAAGCTGAAAATGCTGCCACATTTCTAACACTCACAGTCATGCACAGAGCACTTACCATTTTGGTAGTTGCTCTTTGCCAACAGTTCACTTTGTTTTTTCTATTCTTTTAATGAGTAGGATTTCAGTCTGTTTGTTTTTCCAGGATTATGTGGAATATGCAATGGCCTTGATCCCATAAACGTTACAACCTCCCAGTACCAAGGTGACATCGGCGTCCCGGTGGTGCTGTGAAACCACTCGGTGCTACAGCTGGAGCAACGCAGACCCAGTCCCCACCTCCAAGCCCTTCTTAGAAATCCCATGGCCATTTCACCGAGGGGCAGGGAATTCAGAGGAGCGAGACCGGAGAAGCTGATGCTAGGTGATAAAGTAAGAAATCTTTAATAAGATATATGTGTGTATATATATATATAAATGTGGGGAACTCAACCAGTTTCTCTGCAGAGGCAAACGGGCTTCGCTCCAATGCAAAGCTTGAGCTCAGTG